>APFE030844181.1:165280-219306 GCA_000404065.3 Pinus taeda
TATGAGGCATTGTTTTCTTATCACATTAGTTTCATTATCATCTATTAGGCCATAGGTACATTATTAATTCATTTATAAGTAAAAACATGATCAAATCCATGCATCACCATTGTCATAATACATATTCATAACCAGCGTAACAACAATAGAAATACCAAGGAAACAACAGCCATATAATCCTCATATGAACGAGTATAACACTCATGAAATAATAAGGAGAAATAGACTCATATTAATCAATGCAACGACCAACTAGGTTTGAGACTTCCACATACCACCCGACCATAGATTGGTTGAACCAAATATTTCTTTTAGCCAATCACCCCGATGTTATATTCCAAACATGAATGTGGGACTTAAAACCAAACTCAACCAGGGATTCTCAAGGCTACACCACCTGACCCTCATTCATAGAACCAGGCTTTACACAATCCATCCTGGATCACTAGGCCATAAAACAAGCATGGATGCCACCGAATTTCTCCACCTACACCATGAAAAATTTCCATGTCTCCTAGTCTCTAGGCTTTACCACATTCCACATTGAATCACTAGGACCTAACCGAGACTCCACCCTCTAAGCTTTACCATATATCACACCATTCACTGGCAAGGATTCCTAGGCCTAATTAAGGGCAACCACCTCTAGGATTTACTGTATATCCCTCCATTAACCGGTCGAGGATTCCTAGACATATCGAGGTACACAATACTTGGCTTTACAGAAACCCACAGTCCGGTTCAGGGGTCACTAGGCTAGTCATTTTATCACAATCCACTATTTGGTTCAGGGATCACTAGGCCATGTGCTCTTTCTTTCATACATCCACCTCACACAGCTTCAAATCCATCAGAAATCTAGCTCAACCAAATAGTGAGAACTCCATAACACCATGACTATCCAAAAATGGCGAGGCTAGGATGAAGACACTTTCACACCTGGAAAATCCCATGCCATGATAGCAAAGAACCACGTGCAATACCATGTATGCCAAATCTAGCAAGGAAATCACACATGAAAATCAATACCTACAAAGAATCTTATTGTAGTTGCTTGATCCTTCTCTTCCTTTCTTGTTCCTTCCTTCCTCTTTCCTTATTTTCCTTTCTTGATCCTATGCCAAAGTGCTCCAAGGAAACTCTAAGTGTCCAAGAGTGAGTGAGAGAGAGAGAGAATAATGAGAGAGCTCCAAAACCGAACTAAAAAATGGTTACCCTGATCAAGCCTAGCCATTAATCCTCATAAGAATTTTTATCAATGAGGCCTCTATTTTCTTCAATTTCCATTATTTTCCTTCATTTTATCCTCACATGCAACCTATGACCTTTCACCTTCCTTTTCTTCTAATTTCTATTATTTTCATAAATAAATGTGAAAAAAATGCCATTTACTTTTTCAAAGCCTTTGCCATTGCCTTTGCCAATTTCCTTAGCCATAATAAACCAATTAACACCCACACTAGGATGTAACGCCCACCATTCTGCTTAGAATACGTGTCCCGTGACTTTGGTCTTATTTTTTCCATTATTAACTTTTACATGAAATTTTGACCAGGGATGTTCAATGACACCTATAACTAGCAAAAATGTTGCAACGAAACATACTACCCATGGAGATTTATAACTTATCTCATTGTAGTATTTACAATGACTACTAATCAAGCATGACAAACTTATCGTTTACTAGAGCTTTATAACATAGCTCATTACGGTATTGATAATAACGACATATACAGATATGCACATTTTTAAACCAACAAATAAAAGGATACAATGCTTGCATTAGCAACAAGGGAATCCATAATCTTACACCTTCACCCTCAAAAGTGATGCCAGTATTCACTTCCTTCCCAGGAAGGCTAGAATCCACCGCCAAAGTCAAAGTTGCATCCAATGTCTAGCGCTACAATCCTGCACCACTTTTCCCCTCCACGAAAAATTTCTAACTCATTGTTCTAGGGTGCACTCCTAATGTGCATCGGATTCCATCTAGAAATCCTAATGACAAAAAAAAATCCATCCCTGACCTTCCCTTATCTGCTACACAGTCCCTCGGGCAATTCTGTCAACCCTTTCTTGTAGTCACTCACCTTCCAAGTTTTTCAACATCCCCTATCCCCAGGGATCCATCATTTGGCAAGGCTTCCTCACATTAGAAGGTCAAACAACCAAGGCTTATACATACCTCAAAACCCAATCAATGGACACTATTGGGTACTAGTGTCCCACAATGGCCCTGCTCCTAAAGTGCTTTACCAACATATGACTACCTATTCCAATTTCTTTCACTGCTACTACTAATTCTTGCAATCAGTTTCAATCACCCAACCTAGGAATTTCCCATGCTTTCCCATACCAAGCACATAACTGTCATTAGATTTAAAATAAATTGAAATAAATTTACATCATACCTCATTGATGACCCGTCAATAAGGTATACTTGAAATTATGTTCGCTTCCTGTCACAACAAGTCAAACTAGCATCTTTGACCAAATCATCATGTATAAATATATCACATTAATTGAGCTCAAAACATAACCATCATAGATCAAAATCATAAATCACATGTAGCCATCATAAACTAGAATCATAAATGACATGTAATCATCATAGAGCAAAATCATAAATCACGTGCATAATAAAATTGAAATAAAATATTGATACTTATCCTTTAATCAATCCTTATCTTCTACCTTTATCTTTATTTTGTACGCACACCATATCAATTTCCACACCTGACAAGCACCCATTGCCTTTACTTCTCTTCAGTCACGTACATATGCATAATGTACATCACTACACATACATCCACACACAATGTACGACATCACACAATGCATACACCTACACCTGATATAAATCCAAACACATACACCTACATTTGGTATACGTCATGACACATACACCTATACTTGGTATACGTCATGACACATACACCTACACTTGGTGTACAACACAACACAATACATACTCCTACATTCGATGTACAACATAATACACATACGTACACATAGCACAGAAACAAGATGCACATTTCATGTAGAATTTTGTACAATTTTTCCTACAAATCAGCTAGCTCTGATACCATCTAGAATTTTTTCTACAAACCAGCTAGCTCTGATACCATGTAGAAATTCCCACCATAGATAACCTGGTAATGCAATGTACTAAAGCAAAACACTTGATCTACTTCTACAAACAATTTAGCGGAAACTTAATCAACCATGAGCAACATGAATAAGAACACATATAATTGATAAGAAGGAATCAATCACACATAACACAGAAGAATTTACCCAGGGAAAGCACCTACCTAAAACCCGAACTCTGTATTATCATACAAGTGGAAATATAGTCCAGATTACACAAACCCTTAGCTCAGAAGCTATCCAACTCTCAGTACAATCCCTCTGCTGCTCATAAATAGTCAAAGGCTTCTCACAAACCTTCTCCTTTGCCGTCCAAGCCTCATATTTCCTTATGCAGTTTCCTTGGGATCCAGCGATGTCACATGTGTGAATTGGCCTCTTTACACACTCACTAACTTTTGATCTAACTGCAAAAACCTGAAGGAGATAAATCCTCATCATGGATGAGCTTCCTTTATAGGAAAAATATTCATCCAACTGATAGTACATTGTCCCTTCTCTAATCTCAACTGGGCCTCTGTCTGAACTGACATGCATGAATTATTTAAGCTATAATATTCAGTTATCTGAAAATACTAGTTGTTACATGCATGCAAGCATTAACAAACTAAATCTCATTAATTTAACTTGTTAAATTAATCTAACTGGACTTGACTCAATTAACTCTACCAACTACTTACAACTCATAATCACAACTCATCCTTATCTCTTTAATTGATGGAAAAATTCATCAATTAATAGATAAACTATTGCATGTCCTCACATAGACCTCATGTTTGTTTTTCCTGAACTAATTAACTCATGGAGATTAATTAATTAATATTTTAAATTGTTGTTAAGACCAAATTCGTTTTTACTTCCTATAGTTAGACCAGGGATTGCTAAAAATAGGAAGGGACCTAGAAATGCTATTTTTAGAAGATTCTATTTTTAGCAGTTTCACCTCTCACCCAAGGTGGCCAAAATGCTCATTGGCCAAACTTCTATTTTCAGAAGTGTTATTTTTAGCAGTTCTATTTTTAGCAATTTCTAAATTTACATTTCTTGTTGCACACTTTTCAACAGTTCATAATGCCACGACTATACAATGCACATACATAGTACCACATGTACACATCACAACATGTACGACATGCACATAATACCACATTTACAACATGTACACAGTACCACCTAGACACACCACCACTAGCACAACTTGTACACAATTCCACATATACATCACATCACCTATATGTGTACAGAATACCACATGTACACAATGCCACACACACGACATTCACACAGCATGACATTTACAACATGTACACAACACTACGTACACACAATGTCATATGTATAGTCCTGCACATAACACCATATGTACAACATGCACACAACACCATATGTACATAGTACCATATGTACAATATGCACACAACACCATATGTACACAACATTGCATATACAACATGTGCATAACATCATATGTACACAACACTGTATGTCCAGCATGCGCACGACGCCATATGCACACAATATCGCATATCCAAAATGCACACAATACAATATGTACACAACACCACATATCCAACATGTACATAGCACCATCTATACCCAGCACTACATATGTAATATACACACAACACCATATATACAATAGGCGTACAAAGTCATACATACACAATATTACATATACAACATTACAAATTACCATAGGTACAATCATGGAATATACAACATGCACAACATATACACAACAATAGCACTGCACATCCAAAACCATACTACCTTTACCAAGAAACCTTTCTTCTAGTGTCTATATACTATCCATGCTTATCCTAGCATGTTGCAAAGCAGATTGTTTTCATCTTCCTGATGTATCCTTCAGTGTTACCTATCATAACATAAACATAGGCATAATAAAAGCATACCATATCAATTCATCTGCATATGATATTGATCTTGTAAATTTGTCGGGGCTACTATTCCCACTTGATTCCTCATAAACTAGGAACCTCTTCATGTCATTCACCTATGTAAGCAATCATTCTTCCACGAGAATGATTCCTAATGACCTTGTCATAAAATAACATACATACGTACATACATGTATATACATATAAATATTAGCATTAAACAATCATGATCCTATCAAACAATGACATACATACATACATATATACATATAAACGTTAACATAAAAGCAACCATGATCCATGATGACCCTTTCAGAAATGAAATACATACATGTATGCATGTATATACATTAGCATAATCATGATCACAAAATAATTACCAGATATCATAAGGTCAAGGTTAAGAGAAATCCAGTTATTTGTTCAAACCATGCACATCATTGAAAACAACAATTCCAGACATAGCCAAAGCATCTGACACCTCAAGTCCATTTACTTTACCTTTCTTATTACCTTTCTCATGATTCTTCTGCCATTATTAATTTATCCCAATGGACCCAACCAACTCAACCTACTATCTTCCTCTTGCCTTCAACTACCCTTATACATGCACTAAGATTCATCTGAGTCTTACATTGTCTGTTGAATTTCATTCAACTCTCCCCAAGCTCCAATAACTTTCCTCTTTTCCCAACAAATTCCCAAGTATCCAAAACATAAAAGGAAAAAAAAAACCAAGAATCAAACCATGAAAACCAATAACAATACGACATCACAAACAAAGTGGTATGACCATATACTAGACATAAAAAAACAACAAATCAAGCATAAATAAATCACAAAAGACTAAAAGAAAAATACTAACAATAGAAACCATGAATCAATCCCATGTTTACCAAGAAAAGCTCAACTCAAAACTTCTTCAAGATTTCATGGAAGTCTCTTTGCCATCTAATCCCCTTCGTCATATTTCCATACACACATAATTGTCAGGGTATAAATAAATATAACAATATACTAACTATCTTACCTTGTTATGCCAAACACGTTGCCTTGTATATGAACACATATGTGCCATGTCTTGAGGGACTTCAATTCCCTTGACATATCTAGCTATAACTATACACTAGTTGTTATACCTGTCAAATACATGTCCATGAATATATCACATATCCACATAATTTTAGACAAATTAGGGTTAAGAAGACTTCCTGTATGCAAAGCACTCATTCGTTTGGAATTGTGATTTCCAAACATAGACAAAGGAATTCTCACCCAATTTCTTTATTTTGCCTTTTCCTTGCTGCAACTAAGTTTTACTATGTATTGTCACATCACCCAAGGGATAGTTATATAAACAAATCAACTATTACCTTGTCATGCTAATACCAAGCATGTTTCGTGAAACTATTCACACATGTTGATCATACTTCCAAAGGTCAAGGAAAAATATCTATTACTTGGAAATCAACTTTCACTAAATCTAACAACCATGTCATAATCAAAATCAACTCACATTTGTCAGTCATAATACATAACATTACACTCAAGTATCAATTGTCCCAACACATGTGTTAGTACAACCATCTTAAAACAAGATCATTTCTTCATGCAATCTTACAAACACATACTCATATCGTGTAATTAATCAAATATTCAAGCAAACTATAAATGTACTATGTTATATAAATCAACTAGATGACATAATCAAATAGTTAAGAACCAAATATACGACATAAGAAAACTCATACCTTAATGTATCTCTCGGGAGGCTATCTTGTTTGCACAATCAGGCTATATTAGCATGATATAACTTCACAACATATCAAATTAACCACAAATAAGGTCATGGTATCCATAACAGTGACTAGCTAGCATGTTCACATCATAAACTCATAAATAATTATCATTCACGCATAAGAATCACATATGCAAAGTCAGTCTAGATTAGTATGACATATTATCACAATGTATTAACTCATACCTGAATTTCATAACCATGATCATCTGAATACGTCAATTCAAATTAGCACAGAACATAATAACATCAAGACCTCACATGCAATGAAAATAATCACCAAGCATACGACCACAATGCATATAACAACAAGTTATTATCGTTCATGACTAATCAATGCATGTAAATATGATTACACTAATTAACTAACTTCTATCATACATGTACCCATAATAATAATAGAATGGAAAGCATATAAGAAACCCTAATGCTTATAACAACCATTAACTACATACCTTCATACCTAACATGCAACCTTTATGATGTTTTTCTCTTACCCCAAAGTCTAGTGTTGCAACCTCACTCTAATGGTCTGCATCTCCTGCTTCACCTTAGTTAACAAATTAGCGTCATAACATACCAAAAACATCATGCACGACAACCATGCCCATAATAATGCATGCATAACAACATATAGACATTGACATGCATAAAAAATGCATATACAACCTAGATGCATTCATGACTAGCACATCCCAAAAACAACATCATCAACATCCACATGACGACAGAATGACCACCACCATGCACACACAACAATCACATAGTTCACAAACATAGAGAACACATATGAAACTGACATGCATGCATGAAAAACACATTCCACTCATCCAGTCCAAGGGTTGAACCATGCTCTGGTACCACTTTGTAACACCCTCATCCCACATCTACCCAAGTAACCAGCCAACTGGGATAAACATGCGATGAGAGACCACTATAATGGGATTCAAACTCCTAAGTCACCTTAAGGAAGTGGAATCAATGGAAACACACCACACATGCCTTCCACATTAGTAACAAAACTCTCAAGAGCCATCCCAACCACTCAGGTAGCGATCCCCTAAGACCAATTGAAGTTTTAGTGTGTCAAACACCTTGACACTCCTTTGATATGGACAAGGGTGTGTTTGGGAGGCTCTAGAAGGTCCCATACAAAGGGAAAGGGAGCCTCTAGGGACTTTTTTCTCCAGTGCTATTCCTATGACTCCAATATTTTTAGCACTTTTTCAGGCCCAGAGCCCATGTCACTACCTAGAAATCAATGACAAATTTAGAAATGAAATTTCACAATGAAACAAAGATACTAGCCATGACAAACATTTTGTCAAATATGTCACAAACATGAAAGTTATAGGCCTTAATAGCATAACTGAGCATAGGGGTCTCATACTTATTAGAGATTCACTGTAAGACATTATTCCCTTATCA
The DNA here is from genome assembly GCA_000404065.3 of Pinus taeda. NCBI lineage: Eukaryota > Viridiplantae > Streptophyta > Pinopsida > Pinales > Pinaceae > Pinus > Pinus taeda. The sequence continues at coordinate 173,555 of APFE030844181.1, forward strand.
CATTAGATACATTATCATCTAGTAGGCCATAGATACATTGTTCATTCATTTACATGTAAAAACATGTGGGAGCCATGCATCACCATTGTCATAATACATATTTATAACCAACATAATATCAACATAAATATCAAAGAAACAACAACCATATAATTCACATATGTACTAGTATAATACTCACGAAATAAAAATGAGAAATAACCTCATATTAATGAATGCAACGATCAACGAGATTTGGGACTTCCACAAACCACCTGACCATAGATTGGTCAAACAAAATCTTTCTTGGGACTTCCACAAACCACCTGACCATAGATTGGTCAAACAAAATCTTTCTTTCAGCCAATTGTTCTTCCTGCCATATTCCAAGCATGAATGTGAGACTTATAACAAAACTCAACCAGGGCTTCCCAAGGCTACACCACCTCACCCTCATCCATAGAACTAGACTTTACCATAATCTCAAGCACTATTACACCAAAAATACTTTTAAGACATTTTTTTAAGAAAAAAGAAATCTTGTCTTAAAAAGTCACTTCTTATTTTAGTTTTTACATTAAAATTTAATATCAATTTTATTATCTTAGATATAAAATTTAAGACAAAAGTAATTTGAAACAAAAATATTCTTAAAACAAAATTTTATATTTAAAAAAACAAAAAAAAAAAATTAAGAAAAATATTTTTAAACAACTTTATATTTAATACAAAAACAATTTAGGGCAAAAATATTTTAAGACAAAAACATAATAATACAAAATTATTTTAAAACAAAACTTTATATTTAAAACAAAAATATTTTAAGACAAAAATATTATTTTATATCTTTCAATTATATCACTGTAAAACTGCAGTTTATTGAGCAAATGTCATATCACCTATTCCTATAAAAACCTATTCCTCTAACAAACTAGTGACAATTTTTCTCGTAATTTATTTTCCATTGATTTGACTCCGTTGACACGTTTAAAAAAAACTGAGGCTTCTCGTTATGAGTGGCGTTCTTTCTCATAAATCCACAACATCTAGTGACCTATCACGGTAATCTTCATTGAATTTATGGAATATTCCATAATCAAAATGGATTTCAACGCCTCCGACAATGTTTTCTCAACCTCTTTTGCCACTTAGAGACCCTTTCTTGATTTATTAAAATTGCTTGCCAAGAAAAATCTCCTCCTTATCGCTGCGATCGGGTGCCATGAATTTTGGGATTTTATTAGTATGGGAGAGATTTGTGATTTTATTAGTATGGGAGAGATTTGTTTGACAATGGCTAGTGAGCTTGTTATAAGGCATTAAATGCTCGCTTAACTGTATATTTTTTAAGCTAATAACACATTATCTTTATTTTTTAGTTATCAACTTATCGTACACGTATTATCAGGTTAAAGAATATGCAGCTAAACAAACATTTAATGTGCAGCCTCATTAACCATTACCGATTTGTTTCACCTACAAAATGATTTTGAGGTAATATAAGAAAATCCTACTTCAATCACAAATTTAGCTTCTGTTAGTTTCAAATTCAACTTGCAGCGTGGTTTATGTCGATGCATTGCAAGTCTGTGTTTTGGTGTTGTAACGTCCTTATTTCTCATTTAGTGCGGGGAAAAATTCATAGGTCTCACGTAGCCTTTCCATATTAAGGTATAATGGAAGATTTTGTTTTAGATGTTTTATGTTACGACGTATGCTTAATTACAACTTGGTGGGTTGTATACTTAGTTAGAGCTTGTATTCTATGTTGTGTTATATTTCATATATAAAAATATATGCATTATACATTTTATAATGTACCAGGTTAGAAGCTATACTATATGTTACATATTATCTAATTACATATTTATAGTTTATAAAGGATTTTGAATTAATTACTATTTTCTTTGTATTATATTATATATTAGGTACAATAAAGAATATATATATTGGTAAAGGTGTAATATAAATTGTCCCATGGATTAATATTTAATATTTACATAATGTAATATATCATGGTATATGTTATGTTAATGTTATTATTATTATATATAATATAATATATGAATATATAGTAGCTAAGCGAAGATGCATATGGATTTGTTAAGAAGGTATTATTTTAAATTAAATAAATAAAAAAAGGAGTTCGATCAAATCACCTTGCCAAAATTGGGAATGCAAGCAAGATAAAAGGTCGTCACTTTTAGCTCAAAGGTTTTGTTCAAAAAAAATTAAAGATGTTGGAGAAGCGAAGGCCATGGAGTAAAAATGGAAATGTAAGCGAACAGAAAATCACTCAAGGCAAGACAAATAAATAGAAAGGAGTGATTTAACCAAAAATTAAAATGGAGGGTCCCGATAATTATTGTGAAGATAATAATATAAAAATGGGGGTTGTTGTTTTTCCACAACAACACCATAGATTAAAATGAATGATAATGAATCAACTCTAGGGGTGGTGCCCAAAGTTATGGAAAAAAATTTGTCAGTTACAGATGGGTAGGATTGTCATCGGTTGAAGTTTGGTCACAGAACTTCAGTCTCATAACTTTGGTCTCGGTACATAGGAATATCATGTTTAGCAAGCAATGGAAAGGGTTGACATTCGATGTATGAAATAGGACATAATTATGTGGTACATGGTTCTAAGATGGAAATGTGTTTTTCAAAGGTTTCATGTTTTAGTAATTTTGGTACTTTTTCCATCAACAGACAGAAACTACATGATAACAATATTCATAGAAATTGTGGGTCCCTAATAAAAGAAATCAAGAGTCAAAATTAATTGAGATTATATTAATTCAAGGTGTAAATTCCCACTATAAAGAGAAATTTCTTAATAGCAATAGTTGATATAAACCTGTCATGAGAACATTTTGCAACTGACAACATTAGATTATCGAGCTACCTAAACAACAAGACATCAGTGCAGTCTAGTATGGCAAGGCCAATGTGACCAAAGAAGAGTATTGGCACAGTAAGCCAAGTCATAATAGTTTGTCACATGGAATTTTCACAATAGCACACTAAGAAAGGGTCCATTTAATACCCAATAAACCATAAGCACTCATTTAGGTCAGCTATTGATCATAACGCCTAGCTCATGGGTTAATAAATTTGGTACCAAATTCGAAGGAGTTCAAATTGAGTTTTTAGGCGTGCTTACCAATCATAGTTGTTGTAGTGACAAACATTTGAATTTGTTAAGAATTGTGATTTGAAACAATTTGATGACAGGGTCAAACACTTGACATGGTCAACTAGAATCACTGTGGTTGAATACCATGGATCGATGCCCACAGTAAAGAAAAGGTATAAAATATAAAACATGAGAAAAAAATTGAAGTTGTTTCTAATCCTATGTAGAAGAGAACTAGTGTGAGGAACCACAAGAGGGATAGTAAGAGCATGAGGTAGAACAAATAAAGAAAAACAATGGTACATTGATAATGGCTACTCCAAACATATCATTGGTTACAAAAGTAAGTTTGTGAATTTGGATGAATGTAAGGGTGGTAATGTTATTTTTGAGAATAATTCTCTAGAAAGAATAAGATGGAAAGGTATTGTCGTTTTAGAAAATGGAAATATAGTAGGCGAGAATGTGTTTTTTTTTAGGGCCTAAAGCATAATCTTATGAGTGTTAAAGAAATATGTGACCAAGGTTACAATGTTCATTTTCACTTAGCAAGTTATGAAGTAATGAACGGTTATTTAAGAAAGACTATTGTGAATGAAATAAAGACCCCAGGGAATGTATATGTGTTGGATGGAAGCAAGGAAGTTGTTGAATGGGTAAAACCAATTAAATTTGGTTGTGGAAGAGGAGATTAAGTCATATTAGTTTTCATTAGCTAGTTAGATTTTCCCAAAAATGTGTTGTTTGAGACATGCCCAAAATCTCCAAACCTAAAAATACTATTTGTAAGTCATCAATTTGGAAAATAATTAAGAGAGTGATTCAAAATAGGGAACATTCCACAAAAATGGCACTCGAGTTTATTCATATGGACCTATGTGGATCCACAAGAACATGATCCTTGTGTTGTGAGCAATACTTCATATCTATGATTGATGATTATACAAGGATGACTTGGGTTACTTTGCAAAACATAAGTGTGAAGCTTTTAAAAAAAAATAAAATATTGAAAGGTGTGGTGGAATACGAAAATTGACCTCAGATTAAACTCCTCAGATTAATTAGAGGAGGAGAGTACACATATGATGAATATTATGATTTCTAAGAATAACATGTGATTAAGAGACAATTATAATTAGTTAGAATACCTTAGCAGAATGCAGTAGTAGAAAGGACGAATAGAAAGGTCCAAGAAATGGCTAAAGTTATGCTTAATGAATGAAAGCTACCACACACTTTCTAGGGAGAAGTTGTTCAAACTAAAATTGACATTCTTGACCAGGCTCATGTTAGATTGAATAGTGATAAAACCCCCTATGAACTATGGTATGGAAAATAAACTTTTATAAAGCAATTTAAGGCCTTTGGAATTAAATGTTTCATCAAAATAAATGATGACAATATTAACAAGTTTGATTCCAAAGCACATGAGGAGATATTTCTTGGATACTTCTCTATGTGTAAAAGTTACAAGTGTTATAACAAGGGACTCTAAAAGATAATTAAGAGAATAGATGTAAGAATATATGAAGGATCAATGAACACATGAAGACAACTACAATGTGATGAACCAATTAACTATGAACCCCAAGACCATGTGTTTGGAAAGCATCAAGAAGAAGAGCACTATGAAAAATTAGAGGAAGAAGAAAGAGTTTAGTCTTTAACTCCAAAGACTCCATCAAGGTATGTCCAAAAGGAATTTCTTGAGAGTGATATTCTTAGTAACCAAGAAACAAGGGTGTGTACTAGAAGCAAATTACTAGCAACATCTAGTCATGCGAACTTTGCACTATTTTCTATGATAGAACCTAAAAAATTTGCATAACAAAGTCAAGACCAACATTGGACCAAAGCAATGAATGAAGAATTATATGAAATAGAAAAGAATGAACCACGGATCTTGTTCTAATACCTAATGGAAAAATGTGATGGGAACTAAATGGGTCTTCGAGAATAAGCTAAATGAACATGGATAGGTTGTTAGGAAAAATGCCAAAATCGTATGTAACGGGTATTCTGTGAAGGACTAAGGGTTGAAAAAGAATGTGTTCATGCTACAAGAATCAAAGGAAATTCAATGTTTCTAAATTTTGTCTCTTATAGAAGATTCAAAGTTTATCAAATGGATGTTAAATCAACATTTTTAGATGGTGATTTAGAGGAAGAAGTGTATGTGGAGAAGCTAAAAAGTTTTCCATTGTCCAATAATAAATATTATGCATGGAAAGTCAATAAATATATATATGGATTAAAACACGAACCAAGGGCATGGTATTATAGGTTAGACATGCATTTTCACCGACAAATTTTTAAAAGTCTACATCAAAATTGAAGATAGTAACTTACTGATAGTTGTAGTGTATGTTGATGACATAATTTTTGGCAACAATATTGACCTAATGAGTCAAAGGCTTGTAGTTTTTATTCATAAATAGTTTGATATGTCTATGCTATTGGGAATCATGATTGTCATTACATCAAATCCCACAAGTGATAGTAAAAGGATGCATCGCTAGATTTAAGGATCATCAGTAGGTTGTTAAACCATGTCACAACACACATGGAGTGTTGATGACTTCTTTTTGTGCAACATTATCCCCCTGAACGTGAGGTTAGTGTGTATCAAACCCATGACCTGGGCTCTAATACTAGTTCTTAGGAATAGCGATCGACATTACACCAAGGCCTTCATGCGTTGGTAAAAAGACATATCATCAAATTTAATGACCATAGGGGAGTTGTTAAATCATGTCACCAAACACATGAGGAGCCAATGAATTTTCTTTTTGGAACGTATGCTTTGTAAATGATCATTTTTCCTTAGATTATAGGTTCAACAAATAGAGAGAGGGAATTTATTCTCTCAACTAACTATCTCAAAGAAAATTTAAGAAAATTTAGGAGGAAGACTGTAAAGTTATAAGTAAACCCATGGTACTAGGCTATCCACTCAGCAAGGATGATGAATATCTATAAGTTAATCAACTTATTTATAGATCAATTATTGGAAATCTACTATATCTCATGACTACAAGACAAAAAATCATGCAGGAAGTTGAACTAGTAGGACTATTTCAGTTAAATCCCAAGGAAGCACATCTCCAAGAAGTTAAGATGATATTTAAATACTTGCAAGGAATTTTGGAATTTGGTTTATGCTATCCAAGAGATAACAAAAATTTACAATACAAGATTATATTGATATTTATTAGGCATGTAGTATTTATGACAGAAAAAGCACCATTGATGGAGCCTTCTTCCTAGGGAGTTGTCTAGTTTTCTAGATAAGCAAGAAACAAAAATCTGTCTCTTTATCTACTACTGAAGTATAATATATTATAGTTGTATCATATTGTACTCACTGTTATATGGAAAATTATCTCTCGTAGACATAAGTGAATTCCCTAGAGTCCATAAAAGAATAAAAACAAAAACAAAAAAAATCGTGTTTTCCTTAGAGAAATTAGGAAATGGAGGAGAAGGCCTACCTAGAGTCCATCACAACTCCTCCTCTTCTCTTGGCTTGTAAACTTTAGCTCTAGCTCCAATTAATATAAATGAGACCTACAAAACAATTACAATAAGCAAGGGAACAACAAGATATACATAGCATAGACCAATATCTCTAACGAATGAGTTAAGAGGGAATTGAAATACATATGCATCAAATATACATAAGTATAGGAAATCAAAGATTTTTATATTAATTAAATGTAGGAGAATATTACAACCCTTTTACATTTATTGACAATGTAAAAGTATCCCACCAAACTTGTCCTTCCTTAGCCACAAAGAAAGCCTTCAATGTCAACTTAAGGATGGTAATGGATCCTTAGGTAAAACGAAGAAGCATCAGGGGATAGCTAAAAGTCTCCAAAATCCAACATAGAATCTATGGGAGGCACTAAATTTATAGGGTAAATGGGGTAGTTTAGGATTTACCAATCTAGGACTTGGAACCACATATGAGGGAGGATAAGCTCTAGAGATAAGAGATAAGACCTCTAGGATAGGAGTTCAAGATCTGAATCAATAGTAAATGGTTAAAACCACCTTAGAATCTTTTAGAAATAAAATTTTCGTAATTATTTTTTATTTTTCCAAAATTCTAAAACCATCACACAGGTAGCAAAGACAACTGATGTTGGTTAGTGCAGGTGCCTAGTTATGTAGCAAGAAACCATTGCAGGTGGCATAAAAGATAGGGTGTGATGGGCCCAAAAATGAGTTTATAAGCTAATAGACTTAGAATTCTTAGTCTTTTTTGGAGAAGTAATGCTTTAGGATTTGCAAAGGGATGATGATGAGGTTTCAAGGATATTGATTAATCTAGTTTCTAGGCCATTTGAATGAATGTGATAAAAAGACCTGTAATATTCAGATTCTATGGATGATGCAAAAATATATCTAGGTAGATTTCATTCAAAAAATATGTATTTTTTGCAATCACACTAGTGAAATTAATATATCTAAAAATCCGATGATGCGCTCTAAAAAAACACACATTCTTATTAAATATCACTTTCTTAGAGAATAGTTAATGGATCAGATAGTCAAATTGGAATATTCACCTACTAGGGATCAAAATGCAAACATATTTACTAATTTCCTTCCAAGAGAGCCATTTGAGTATCTCATATACAGATTGGGATTAATCTCCCAATTACTCTCTTAGTGAATATAATATTGCAAGAGACACACTATTGTTTGACTGCAGCATAAGCTCATGGGGAGCTATATTTTTTCCATGATAATATTGTTGACTAGGGAAAACAATTTTGAAAATGTTAGGGGGAGTGTGCAATGGTAGAGGGTGAATATATAGACATCATGAGAAGAATGCCAAGTATGCATATAGGGGGAACATCCTAATAATGTGTTTTTATTCTATCTGAGCTTTAGAAATAACAATTTATCTAAGGAAACAAAATCTAAGACAATATTCCTAGTCTTTAAATGCAATCTACAAAGAGAAAATGTTACACGTCTTGCTCTTCGAAATAAGTAGTCGATCAGTGAAATCTCGTATCAATATGTGAAAACAAGTTATTTATGTCACTGCAACTAGATTCTTTCTTTTCTCTACTAGTAATTTCAAATGCTTGTTGACCCATTTCCCTACAAATCACCACGTGTTACTATTTTGCATCTGATACAGGTCACGAAATATTCATATTGGATTTTTTTATCATCCCAATATTTGTCCTTTGATTAATAGAAAACACCACTACTGGTATATATCAATCCTCCTTAGCATGTATCAGTGTTATGCTATAACTATGCCTAATGATGCGAGAACTTACGGAACATAATCAAAAGACACTTAATTGAATATTTGATAATTAGTATTTAATTCACAAATGTAAGAAGTGAGAATGATTGTGGGGAAGAAATTTTCAATATTGTGGATAAATGTATGTATTACACTATGAATTAAATTACTTGTTCCTCTCTCTGCACACTCGTTCTCTTTCCCAACACTAATTTTTCACACGCATTAAGACACTTAACTTAATATTGAATAATAATAGTAAGTGCTTAATCCACAAATGTGAAATTGAAAATGCACGTAGTATTCATAAACTAAACTAAACTACTTGCAAATTTGAAAACTATTCAACGTCATATTCATGTAAACACTTATAGGAAAGGAAAACAGATGTGTTGCAAGTTCAATTTTTCAATTCCAACAATACGAAAGACACAAATACTTGGGCCTGTGGAATTAAAAAAAAACAAAACCAAATGCAAGAATTCTATTTGATGCACTTGAAATATGAGTCATGGAACTAGCCAACACCCCCCCCCCCCCCCCCACCCCATAAAGGACATGCTTAGAGAATTCTATCAATGACAAAATGAAACCTTGAATACCCATATTTGTTATTTCTAGCTTATAAATCACTTTGTCTAGTTGTGCCTATTACATTTCAAATTAAAGTTTATGTTCCTTGTTAAATTAGGTTCATGTGTATGGAATAAATTTCCCTTTGCACCCCTATTCTCCCACACATACCCCATACTATACACATCATTCATTCTACATAGAGTCATAACTCTATGCAACCGCTCTCTCGTACAACTAAATCTGTAAAAACATATAAATGGAAAAGAGTTTAATTTTTTGTTTCTCGTCTATGGAATAATGTTCGCTCTACATCCTCCTTCCCTTGCACATACCCCAACCTCCACACATTCTTCATTCTACACAGATTCACAACTCTATGTAATTATTATCCCATATAAGTAAATCTGTGAAAGTTTTAAATGAAAAAGAGCCTAAAATGAAATAAAAGAATATAAGCACACTAGAAATACATGTCAGAGCACTAACCAAAAAAATATTCCCCCTCTCTAGTAGAGGACTCGCTAATAGCATTTTTTCAATTACAAAATGAAAACTTGAATACACAAATTAATTATTTCTAGCTTAAAAACCACTCATTCTAGTTGTGCATATTACATTATGAATTTAAAAAATTCTCCTAGTTGAATTAAATTCATGTCTATGGAATAAATTTCCCTTTACACTCTCTTCCTCCTGCACATAACCCATCCTCTACAAATCCTTCATTTTGCATATATTCATAATTGTATGTAACTGCTCTCTAGCACAACTAAATCTATAAAAGTATTAAATGTAAAAGAGCTTATAATTAATTCTATGTTTGCAGAATAAATTTCCCTCTATGCCTCTGATTCCTCCGCACACACCCCATCCATCGTACATCTTTCATTCAACATAGATTCACAGTGTTATTCAACTATTCTCACATATAGGTAAATATGTTAAAGTTTTAAATGGGAAAGAGTTTAAAATGAAATAATAAAATATAAAATCACTAGAAATATGCTTTAGAGAACTAACCAAAAAAATTCCCCCTCCCCCATAAAGGAATTTCTCAGAGCATTCTGTCAAGGAAAAAATTAAACCTTGAATACCCAAATTCGTTATTTCTATCTTACAAGCCATTCATTCTAGTTGTGCCTGTTACGTTCCAAATTAAAATTTTTGTTCATATTTAAATAAAATGTGTGTCTATGGGATAAAGTTCCCTTTGCAACCCCATTTTCCCACACATGTCATGTACTCCACACATCCTTCATTCTGCACAAGTTTGTAGCTCTACGTAACTGCTCTCCTGCATAGCTAAATCTGTAAAAAAAAAAAAAAAAACGGTTGGCAGAATTAGTAACGCGTCAGATCTTATACTCACGTGACATCGGGTCAATCCCCGATGGCTAACACTATGACCTCTAGATGATGTTTGAAGATGTGACCTACATAGCGGCACGAACACCTTAGTAGTGTGTTCACTAGCCAACATGTCGGACCCGTGGGGGCTTAAATATGTAAAATTTTTAAATGCAAAAATATTTAAAATTAATTTCTTGTTTTTCTGTGGAATAAAGTTCCCTTTGCACACCCATTCTCCCACACATACCTCCTCCTCTGCACATCCTTCATTTCACATGGATTCATAGCTTTATACAATTGTTCTCACGTACAACTACATTTATAAAAGTTTTAAATGGAAAAGAGCCTAAAATGAAATAATAAATTATAAATGCATTAGAAGTATGTGCCAGATAAGTGACCAAAAAAAACACCACCTCCCCCATAAAGGACATAGTCATAGAAATATTTCAATGATAAAATGAAACCTTGAACACCAAGATTCATTATTTCTAGCTTACAAACTGCTCTTTCTAGTTGTGTTTATTACATTCCAAATTAAAGTTTAAGTTCCTAGTTAAATTAAATGTGTGTCTATGGAATAAAGTTCCCTTTGCACCCTCATTTTCTCGCACATACACACCACACATCCTTCATTCAACATAGATTCATAACTCTATGCAACTACTCTTCCGCATAGCTAAATCTGTAAACATTTTAAATGTAAAAGAGTTTGAAATTGGTTTCATGTTTTCATAATAAAGTCCCTTATGTACCTCCGTTCTCCTGCACATACCTATCCTTCACACATTCTTCATTATGCATAGATCCAATGTTGTATGCAAACCTCATTCTCTCACACACACCCCATCCTCTGCACATAATTCAGTCCACACAAATTCACAACTCTATGTAGTTGTTCTCTTGCACAACTAAATCTATAAAATAATAAAAGATAAACACACTATCAATACCTATCTTGTTGTAATTTTCAGAGACACCCCCCAATACTCTTCACACCCTTCATTCCACATGGATTCATAGCTTTATGCAACTTCTCTCTTGCACAATTAAATTTGTAAAGTTTTGAATGGAAAAGAGTTTGAAATTAATTTCATGTTTTCAAAATAAAGTCCCTTCTACACCCTCGTTCTCCTATACATACCTCATCCTTTGCACATTCTTCATTCAACATAGATCCACAACATTGTGCAACCCTCGTTCTCCCACACATACCCCATCCTCTCCACATCCTCCACTATGTACATATTCACATCTCTATGTAGTTGTTCTCCCCCACAACTAAATCTGTAAAATAATAAAAGATAAAGACATTAGCAATATTTGCCTTGTTTTCAAATTTGGAGTTTGATCGAATGAAACCCTAGCAGCCGCGCTCTGATCTCTGCAGCAGATGTACAGATCTGCACCTCTGCAACCTGTTAACCGCTTGCCTGCACGGTGCAGTTGGTCTTCCAATCTGCGGGAGTCTGGTCTTTAGCTCGGTATGGCCAGTCCGGCAGGAGGGACGGGGTCCGTTCCTCCCCCACCCTCTTCATCACGGAAGGCGACCTTCTCTGCTTTTTCTATTCCCCTGTTTTCAACTGGAAAACCCCTAGTACGCGATCAGAGCCCAGTGCGTGATCATAGCCCAGAACGGAGCAATGAAACAGTGGAGATTCTAGACACAAATGACAAAGAAGACACAGATCCGGATGCGTCACAACCAAAGGCGACGTCAACCACATGCATTCCAAAAGCTAAAGAACGAATCAAAGTCGAGCTACCAAGTCATCGAATCAATGGAGAAATACAGTACCTGAAGGATCACACACTAATTGGCAAATTTCTTGGCTTCTGACCTACTGAGAAGGCCCTTCACGGGTGGATAGACTCAAAAATGGAAGCCCAAAGGACAATTCTCCCTGTTATTAGGCCCCAAGGGCTTCTTCACAGCTATTTTTCACTGCCTGGAGGATAAGACCAGAATATTTGAAGGTGGCCCATACTTCTTTAACTCCTCGGGTCTTTTCCTTCATGACTGGAAGCCCAGATTCAATCCAGACATGGAGGATCTCAGTCACGCTCGAGTCTGGATCTGTATGTATTCCCTGCCCTCAGAATACTGGAAAGAAGAAACATTAAAGGACATTGGAAATAGCATTGGCACCTTCATCAAAGTGGCAAAGGAAACCAAAAATAGAAGATTCACCTCCTACGCCAGGATCTGCGTCCAAATGCAGCTCAAAAAAACTCTTGCAGACACAGTAAGTCTCTTTCATGATGATTTTGAGTGGAATTAACCTTTAGATTATGAGCACATCCCTTTTCGTTGCCGCAAATGCCATGAGCATGGTCATCTCTTTAGGGAATGCCCCTTGAATATACAGATCAAAGCTGATGAAAATGAAGCTAATAAAGATTCAGATGGCTTCACAAAAGTGACCTCTCGCCGAAGGCATGCCAAAAAGCATTCGGCTGCCCCCTCTAGCCCCAAGAAGACTGAATCCCAAAATGGTTTCCAAATCCTCACCCCTCGTGATACCTCTGACAAGCTCTCGCATGAATCTCAGGCCTCTCTAGCCCCTTAATCCTCATCCAAGCCTCTCAAACCTCCTTTGGATCCATCTGCCCCCTCGCCCTCAGATCTCACACCATCCTTGGATGCGAAAATCCCAGATTCAGCAGTAGATCTTCAACCCTCAGCTATGGACCTTGATGTAGTATTAGCTCTGAGCTTGCAAGACGGTAGCTCAGAGGATCCTCAGAACATCCCTATCATTATGGAGGAAGATCCAGAGACTGTGAGTCTAGATGGGTTGGATATCCTCAAACTTGAAACAGCATGCAAGTAGAAAGAATACAACTCCATACCTCCCTGGGAAATAGATAGACTGGAAGGGGTTCTCACCAAAGCATAACACAATAAATTTCTGGGCATACAAGCAGGCAGTCCTTAGGATGGAAAGAAAATACTAAAAGAAACAAAAAAAAGAGGACGCAAAACTGATCTACAACGAACTATCATTTTGGGCGAGATCTTAATGGAATCTGGGAGATTCCCAAAGCTGACGAAGTTATACAAGCCCCAACATCAATGTCCCTCATGAAGCTCATCTCCTGAAATATGAGAGGGTTCAATAGCCCCTCAAAACACAGAATGCTAAAAACCATGATTCAGTTAGAGAAACCAGCAATTGTTTTTCTACAGGAAACAAAAAGTACTAATGTCCATCTTGAAAAAATCCTCGGAAAAGCTTGGCTTGGCAGTCGCTCTGTATCAGTAGATGCGATAGGAGCCTCAGGGGGACTTGCTATAGTCTGGAATCCGCAGATCCTCACTCTTCAGGATTTTCATACCTCACATAATTTCGTTCAAGCCACATTTCATCTCCTAGGGACGGAACTGCATGGTTTACTTACCAACACCTATTTCCCACAAGACTTGCATAAAAAATTAGAAGTGTTGGAGGCACTTACAGTGCTCAATGCAACTAGACAGCACCCTCTCTGGATAAGCGGGGGAGACTACAATATCATCACGAATCTACAGGAAAAAAAGGGAGGGCGAATGAGATTAGAAGAGGATAGCACAGGACTCAAAGAGTTCATACAAACCAATCAGCTCATTGATATACAAACCTCAAATGGTACGTTTACCTGGACAAACAAACGAAGGGGATCACACCATATCGCGTCCAGATTAGATCGCTTTCTCATTTCAGACAATGCCATTCATATGGGCGGAGAGTTTCACGCCTCCATCCTACCCCAAGGCGGCTCATATCATTGGCCCATCATGCTCCAATGGACGCGTCCAGGTAAACAATGCAATCGCCCATTCCGCTTTGAGTCCTTCTGGCTCACTCATCCAGAATTCAAAGAAATGGTGCAAGCTGTCTGGAAGTCCTTCACTCCCCCAGCAGGAGCAAAAATGTTTCAATTTCAACAGAAGCTCAGACACCTCAAGCAAGCTATCAAGGCCTGGAACAAATCAAGATTTGGTAACATTCTGGAAGCAAGGAAAAATCTGGAGCAGAACATGTGTGCTCTTCAGCAAACAATTATAACAGAGGGAAGGACAGAAGAATTAGCAGACAAGGAGCACACCCTCTGGACAGAACTAGAAGCCCGAAGGCTACAGGAGGAAATCCTATGGCGGCAAAAATCTAGAATTAGGTGGCTAAAGGAAGGCGAAAAGAATACAAAATTCTTTCACCGATCCACCATTCAACGTCGAATGCATAACAACATAGCCTTCATCAACAACAGTCAGGGGAGCAAATTAGAAAAGCATGAAGATATAGAGAAGGAATTCAAAGATTACTTCAAGGAAGCACTCAAAGAACAACCAGGGAGTCGCTCATCCGCCATCAAATCGGTTACACAACACATCCCCAAGATAATCATGGACGATCAAAATCAAAATCTCCTAAAACAGGTCACCATGCAGGAAGTAGAAGAAGCTATGGCTCAACTAAAAGATGGTAAGGCACCTGGACCTGATGATTTTACCTCCAATTTCTTTCATGAATTCTGGGATTTGATCAGTGCTGAAGTATTGGACCTGGTGGAAGAATCTTGTTCCATGCACTGGGTCCTTCCCTCCCTCAATTCCACCTTCATTGCTCTTGTCCCCAAAGGCGAAGAAGCTAACACGCCAGATAAATACAGGCCAATTGCCCTCTGTAATGTCATCTACAAGCTCATTTCCAAAGTTTTGGCCAACAGGCTTAAACCTCTCCTTCCTCTTCTCATCCTTCCGGAGCAAACGGGTTATGTTGAGGGGCGTCAGATTATGGATGGCATCATCCTGTCCAATGAAGTGATCCACTCTTTAAAAATTCTCAAAAAACCGGGTAGGATAATGAAGCTTGATCTCTCTAAAGCCTTCGACAAGCTCAGTTGGGAATATATTCAGCAAATGCTGCTAGCCTTTGGATTCAACGCAACCTGGACTCGCTGGATCATGAACTTCATAACCTCTCCTTGCTTTTCGATTCTCCTCAATGGCTCCCCGTCCATACCCTTCCGTCCGTCGAGAGGCATTCGTCAAGGGGATCCCCTCTCCCCTTTCATTTTTGTTCTTATGGTGGAAGGACTCAGTCGCCTCCTCCACCATGTCGTTTCCTCCCAGGCGATCAAAGGTTTAGTGATCCATGGTCTTCATTCATTATCTCACCAGCAATTCGTGGATGATACGATGCTCTTTGGTCATCCCTCCTCTCAAGAAGCCAAAGCCTTTAAAGCCCTACTCTCTCTCTTTTCTAAAGCCTCTGGAACCTCAATTAATGCCTCCAAATCCCAGCTTTTCTTCTTCAATTCCCCTGTCTCCACTCAACGTAATATTGCTCGTATTCTGGGTTTCTCTATTGTTGTGTTTCCCTCCAAGTATCTGGGTGATCCTCTCATGTATTCTACCCTCAAGCATGCTTCATGGCGTACACTGTTGGATAAATTGGAAGCGCGACTTTCATCTTGGACCTACAGATCGCTAAATATAGCCAGTCAGCTTACTTTAATCAAATCGGTCCTCCAAGCAATGCCTTTGTATCTTTTTTCCATTCTAGCGGCTCCCAAATGGGTGCTCAAGGCCATCTGTAACCTTCAACGGGGCTTTCTCTAGGGCTCGACTGGACTCAATAGGAAATGGGCCCTTGTTAAATGGACTGAGGTATGTCAATCAAAATCCAATGGAGGACTAGGAATAAGGGACCCCATACAAAGCAATGGCACAATGGGAGCAAAAATCTGGTGGAATTGGCTAGTAAAGACGCACATCCCTTGGGCAAAGTTGTGGCAAGCTAAATACGCGGCTGGAAGTCAGTGGGATGAGCTCATCCGAATTAGTCCGAGCATTTGAGGATCCATGATCTGGAATTCGGCTAAAATACATTGTGCCTTCATACAAGATTACAGCTTTTGGGAGATTCACTCGGGGACCTCAGCGCGGTTCTGGGAGGACTCATGGCAGCAGCTACCAAAACTAGCCACGATCTTCCACAAACCTCTCTGGCGGAACCACATGCAGCAATCTAATACATCTAAAGTCTCTCAATTTTGGCAGCAACAAGAGACTCAAGATTTCCAACAATGGAAACCCGCTAGCTCTTGGCAAACAGATTGGCAGGGAGAGACTTATGCAGATATAGATCAGGAGCTAAATCAAAGGAAAATCAAACCCTCTACTCAGCCGGACAAACTGAGATGGGGCCACACCTCAAGAGGAATCTTCACCACCAAAGAAGCCTATACCATACGCTATGATCATAGCCCCACAGAGAGGGACCAATTATGGACTCACATATGGCAGCCAAGATTATGGCCCAAGGTATCTACCTTCCTATGGCTCTTAAGCAAACGCCGCATACTAACCTGGGATAATCTACAAAGAAGAGGCTTCATAGGTCCCTCACAATGCCCCAACTACACCAGCCAGGCGGAAACCATCATACATCTCATGGAGACCTGCCCACTCGCCGCTCAGCTCTGGGAAAAAGTCGACCAATGCAACAACGGAATAAGGGACAAGCAGGGGGACATAGAAAACATTCTCAGAACTTGGCCCAAGCACCCTTATCAAAGCCCCATTTTGAACTCCTTATGGAACCTCATTGCAGGATTTCTGTATTGGTTATTATGGAAGGAACGAAACAATAGGGTCTTCAACAACAGGAGAAGATCTATAGAAATCCTTTGGCTACTCTTGAAGCATAATCTACAAGAAACGTTGGCACTCAGATCTTGGACAGAAAATGATTGGCCAACGTCACCCCATGAAAGAAGCATTTGGAATTCCTGGAATCTCAACATCTCATATTCCCTGCAAGGTATTCCCAGCAATCCTCTCAAGGTCACCTCCCCCTCTCAATGGTCCCCCCCCGCAAGAGCTACCTTCAAACTAAACTTTGATGGTGCTGCTAAAGGAAATCCCGGTCCATCAGGATATGGAGGCATCATCAGAAATGCCGAAGGATCAGTGGAACACATCTACTATGGATCGATAGGCAAAAACACCAACAATGTGGTGGAGTTGGAGGGAATGTGGAAAGGAATTTGTGTGGCAGATCAACACAATTTCTATCCGTTGGAGGTGGAAGGAAACTCCCTGATTCTTATCAATGCGGCTACTAGAATCCAAGAAGGGACCTCTGCGGCAAAAATAGCCTCCAGCTGGAGACTTCTCAGCAGGCTAGAAACATTGGAAGCAAGGCTTCGACGCCCTAATAGTATCCTTTTCAAGCATGTTAGGCGATCGACCAACAGAGTAGCAGATAGATTGGCAAACCAAGGGGTGAATTAGCATCGTCCTCACTACACAGGCACTCTCCATGATGCAAAAGATACACAACTTCAACAGGATTGCCACTCTTTGGTGCTCCAGGATCTTCATCTCCCAGCTGCGGGTGAGAGTAATTGAGGGAAGTATGGGGGCGGGCTTCCCACTGGGAAAGTGGCAGCCCAGCCCCGCCACCTGTACAGAACCATTTAAGGCGTGCCACCTCTATCGCTTCAAATTGAAAGTAGGAAGTGTAAACCAAAGTAAGCCAGTCGCCCATGGCATAATGCTTCACGCGCGCTCTCTAACTTCGGCTTTCGGGAGGCAACTGCAGTGTATTGGTTCGCACATGGCACGGACAGCGGATTCTCAGTATATTTACAGCACGCCTGGGATGGTAACGCATTTCATTTCTGCTTTTTCGGTTAACGTTTGGCTTTGGGTTATTCTGTGTGGTGATTTGCAGAACTGTGGACGCCGCAGAAGGTCTCAGAGGCACAGACCTCGGCCTGTGCTTCTAACCGCCCTAGTTTTTTATGTGGAGTCTCCCGTTAACAATGTTCATCTCTCCCTCGCTCCTGGGCTCTCCTATCGGGGCCTTTGGAGGTTCACACCTTGGCCTGCAATTCTGGTAGCCCTGGTCCATATTGTTGAATTTCCTGTTCAATTTTCTCATTTTCTTTATGCTCCTGTGTCTTCTAGTGTCATCCCGCCTTCTGTTCCTTCACTTTGTCAATTAAAGTCCGGCCACAGCTCTCTCCGCCATCTCTTTGTCAATACCAGTCTGCAATGCCAAGGAAAAGGCTTCGCCTTAGCAGCCGTAGAGGTGGGTCTTGGGGAGGCGGCAGAGGTAGAGCCAACCCGCAGCGCTCCTCCGATTCTTCGACAGGTGACTCACGTAGCACCAAGCAAGGCCGAGGGAGAGGTCAAGGGAGGGCTCGTGCCTCTGTTTGCGAGCACACCTCTCATCCCACATCCCGGTTCTGCTTCCCGTTCCTTTTGGATAATGCAACCTATTACGTCTCTATTAAAATTGAAAAGTGTGATCGTGCCATCCCTCCACCAGTTGTTGAGGAGCATAGGCCTCCTGCTCTAGCCCTGTGTCAACAAGCTCTGCCTCCTGCTCAAGACATATGTCAATTAGTTCAGCCTCCTGCTCTAGTTCTGGGTCAACGAAATATGCCGGAGAAAACCGCGGGCACGGTGGCGGGTCCAAGTGCTCCAACCGAAGACGAAGTGCCCTACACTGACTCAAGCGAGCTGGACCAATATGGCTGCATGGTGGTGGAAGAGCAGCCATCCACCTCAGTGGATGACTGAGCCAGTTTCCAGGACTTCTGGGTGGCGGGTATGACACTTTAATTCTGTTCGTCTGGTTTTTCATGTTCTCTGTTTTCTCAGCGCAATTTTCCTTGTAAAGCTGAAGCTATGCTCAGCTCCTTACCTGTTAAACACGATTCTTAAGTGCGCTTATGTCTGCGGCTATTTAGTCCTATGTAATGGTCTGGGGATATGGTATTTTGAGTCTGTAATTGATAACAATGTCTGGGTCACTAGGATTATCTTTCAACTGGTTGGGGTTTAAGCAGTTTGTTGGTCTTCCAGACTTGGTCGGTGACAAATGTTTTTCTGGATATGTGTCTCACTGTGCTAAATCCATCTCTGAATGGTGAAATCTGAGGCATGCCTCGTTGTAACTTTTTGTAGCCTTTTTGTATAATAATAGAAGTAGCCTAATTTACAAAAAAAAAAAAAAAAAAAAAAAAAAAATTGTCTTGTTGTCAATATAGTTTTGCCTATTACATTTTAAATTAAATTTTGTGTTCCTAGTTAAATTAAATTCACGTATATAGAGTAAAGTTCCCTTTGCACCCCCGTTCTCCCATACATGCCTCGTACTTCGCACAGGTTCATAGCTCTATGCAACTACTCTCCCCACAACTAAATATGTGAATGTTTTAAAAGGAAAAGAGTTTAAAACAATTTCATATTTTGTTTCTACAGAATAAACTTCCCCATGCACCTTCATTCTCTCGCACATATCCCATCATCTACATATCCTTCATTCTACACAGATTCACAACTTTATGCAATTGTTCTTCCATAGAGGCAAATCCATAAAAGTTTTAAATGGAAAAAATCCTAAAAAGAAATAATAACATATAAATGAACTAGAAGTACATGTTAGAGCACTAACCAAAAGTAACGCCCCCATCCCTCATAGAGGACCTTCTTAGAGCATTCTATCAATGAAAAATGAAACCTTGAACACTGAGATTCATTATTTCTAGCTTACAAATTTCTCTTTCTAGTTGTGCCTATTTTGAATTAAAGTTTCTATTCATACTTAAATTAAATTCACATCTATGGAACAAAGTTCCCTTTGCACTTTCATTCTCATAAATATACCCCGTACTCTATACATCATCCATTCCACATAGATTCATAGGTCTATGAAACCTCTCTCCCACATAGCTATATCTATAAAAGTTTTAAATGGAAAAGAGTTTAAACTTAATTTCATGTTTTCAGAATAAAGTCCTTACCGCACCCTCGTTCTCCTACACATATGTTGTCCTCCACACATTCTTCATCAAGCACATATCCAAAGTTGTATTGAACACTCATTCTCCCACACATACCCCATTCTGTGCACATCCTTCACTCTGCACAAATTTACAACTCTATGCAATTGTTCTCCCACACAACTAAATTTGTAAAATAATAAAAGATAAACGCACTAGAAATACTTGTCTTGTTATAATTAGAAATTTCCCTCCCCCACTCTCCATCCCCTCAGTCACGTATAGGACCTACTCAGAGCATTATGTCAATGTCAATGTCAGAGGACTCACTAACAGAATGGCCACTCACAAAATCAATTTTTTTATATTTTATATTGATTTATTAGGTATTGACAAATACCAAAAATAAACACCCCTCCGCTAGGGAATTATGTCCCATCAAGAGTTACTCAACCAATGGAAAATTAGAAATATGATTTCTAGAAATAAAAAAATTATTTTTGAATATATAAGAAAATATAAATATTCAACATTTTTTTAACTTTAGTTATAATCATAAAAACTCAACAATTAATACAAAATTCAATACACTTTAAGTGCAAGACAAATGTTATAATCTTTAGCACAAACATAAAATCAAAATATAAATATATTAGATTAAAAATAAATACAAAAAAAATATTTTGATGTTTCTAGAGAATAAAATAGGAAAGAAACCAAAGTGAAAATTTGAGAGTTTCTAGTTACATAAATTATCAATATGCACATTTGTAAATGGGTTTTCAGTGTTGTAATATAACAAAACAATGTGTTTACAAGAGCTAATTATGGTTGGTTAATAATTTGTATATATATATTTGAATTAAATTATAGTATAGTAGTTTAATTTTTAAATATAAAGTATCAATATAAATTCAAAAAAATAATATATATATATATATGAGAGAAAAACACAATAATAATTATTTAAATAATATATAAGTAAATAATTTATAATTTAAATGTATTATTTTTTTAATTTAAAATATTTTAATAAAACTTTGACGAGGTTCGTTCCCAAGAGGAGGATAGTTGGGTGGCGGATAGCACTTGTGTAAATAATTTATAATTTAAATGTATTATTTTTTTAATTTAAAATATTTTAATAAAACTTTGACGAGGTTCGTTCCCAAGAGGAGGATAGTTGGGTGGCGAATAGCACTCGTGTGGAGCCATCATATCTTATATATGGTGACGTGGTGGGAGGGGAGGTATCTTGCTCCCGCTATAATGTAACTCTTAATTGGCAAGCATGTGAACATCTGGGCTAGAGGCAATGTAGAGGGAAGTGTTTAATGGACCAAGGAGGTACTTGGTCCGGCCATTCTGTGATTAAACCACTCGAGAGAATAGGCTTATTGGCTTATGTAGGATATCAGTGGGAATCACAAAGGAAAAATTGTGCATGCAACCTATGGTGTAGATAGGGAATTGGGAACTTTCGGCGGAGAGTGCGAACCTAGACTCGAGGATGGTGGAGCTCTTTTGTCAAGTGTTCTTGTCTCTACCTTCTAGTTAGTTTCAACTTGTTTTGGTATGCTATGCCTATTGGGGTTCTTTCCCAATTGTTAAGTGGGTTGGGTTTTACGGGAAGTGGGCTCAGAGCACGTTCTAGCGTTGTGATTGACGGGTTGGTTTTTCCAAGACTTTGTGTTAGTCAGGTGGACTGTGCATGGAGTTATGCAAGGTTGCTTGCAATCTCTAGGTTCCTTTTTAATCTTTTCTTTCTTGGAATTGTTATATTTGGTGCACTGGGGAATTATTCCTCTAGAGTCTGCATATGTGATTGAAGTGCAAACTATCTTATTACATGGGGTGCCTAAAGAAGTTTGCCGAGTTGTGGGGCTCCTTATTTATTTTTTGGAAAAGGGATGATGCTTTGAGGAACATCATTACTTCATCCTGGAGAGGGGGCTCTGGGAGAGGTTATATTATTAGTTGTTGGTGAAGTCGGAAGTGTTGTATGTCTAGTATGTGGGCTTATAGAGGCAAGAAAAGCATTGGCGGAGTGATGTCTAGTGGGAGGTTGGAATTCTCTACCTTGTGAGTGGGTGGTGGCTTCCCAAGGGGGGATCCTTCATTCGATTCCTTTAAGTGTTGGCAGAAGTGGTTGGTTTGAGGGAGGGGAGTAGCATCTGAGAGCATTATAGTGCTCATAGTGGTGTCAGGAGTGTAGGAGCGCAATTGCTAGTGCACGTGATTGCTAGCTATTTGGGTTTTCCTGTGTTGTAGAGGAAATCATGAAACCGGCCCTGATGTCCTCTCGTGTGGACAAAGAATCTCCATCTCTATCTATTCCCAAAAGGAAAACTCATTGATAATGGCCAAATGTGGTTGTGGAGGTGGCAACAGTTCAAGTGGGGATTATGACTGTGGAGGTGGTGTGAATAGGTGTAGCAACAGAGGAGGCAATAGAAGAGTGACTGGGCGTGGGTGAGCTCATGGAGGTACTCATCATCATAAGGCTCCATCCTTGCCTTCAGGGAAGACTGTGAAAGAAATGATGAAGGCTCAAGACGAAGCTCGTCGGGAGGAGCATGAGACAGTGATGCCAGCTTTTCACCCATTGCAACATTTCGAAAACCATATTCGTGAACGAGTGATTGTGTTGTGGCGTAGTAGGACTCTTCTTTCGACCAAGCTAGATAAATTGGCATAGCTAACTCATCTTCAGTAGCATATAGGTTTCTAGTTTTTCCCTCCTCCCCTAGGGATAGCACCCGACAATTTGGCGACCATCACCTCTGACGAGTTGCTATGGTGACTGAAATACTATACATGTTGTAAGTGTTTACATGCTTTTCACCTAGTATGATTTTGACAACAAAACTTAATATATTTAAGATATTTTTTAATGGTTTATTATCAATGATCAACAAACCTAGTTAGAGTGAGACCACTATTTTTTTATATGTTATGTAATTTTTTTAATAATTAATAGAAACCATATAAAAATATAAAATATATATATATATATATATATATATATATATATATATAAATCTAAGAAACAAATCACATTGATCTTAATTAATATAAATCATCATTATAAATTATATATTTATAACATCGCATAAAACAAATAAAAAGAATATATCAAAGCTTGTAAAACAAGTATTTATGTATCAATAACATCCATGACATGCATAAAGAACCTAGAAAGGAAAAAACCTAGGAAGAAGTATCATTTTTTACTTATAAGTTAGTGAAAAAAATTAAAAGAAAATATATACTTTTATACGGAAAGATAGTGATTTACCCAACAAAAGCTTTTTATTTTTTTATTAATGACTATATGAAATTTTAACGTCTCACATTAAAAAAGGAAAAAAAAGTTTATCATAAAGGTAAGTGGCGGATATTATTTTAAAATTTGGCTTTAGTAAAAAAAAAAACTGAATAATAAATAATTAATACATAATTTAAATTTATTATTTTATTTTAAATTACACAATTTAATATTATGTAAAATAATGTAAGTAATCTGCATAATATTTTATTTAATTATAAGTATAAATATTACTTCCCCAATTATTTTAATTTAAAAAAACACTAAACTATACTATGACTAAATTTTTGGAATCCCCAAAACAATAAATATAATAGTGTCACTATGTAAATCCTATATATTACTATTTTGAAATTTGATTGGAGTGATATGGATCTTTAAATTCTAGTAAAACAACAGAGAAAAGATTATAGTATATATAAAAATTATTTTTTATATAATTTAATTATTATATAATATAAAAATATATATTGGAAGTAGATTTACTTAATTTCAAATATGAATATGGGTTGACATGTAAGTATTATCTCCCAGTCTTTTTCTTAATGCTTACATGTCAAAACTAATACCACAAAGATTAATATAAAAATGACAAATTATAGTTCACATATAAGTCACATCTGTCTGATATGGTCATCACAAGCATTTCTATCCACTTTGAAATATCACGAACCATGTTCTTTCTCCACCACAATCTTCAAGCTTCCCACTTGACTCATTTAAAGTACAATCGTCTCCATCCATCATTGATGAACTTGCATGATCAACAATATTGACATAATTTATTTTGACAAGTTACATAGCTCATTGTAGTTGTCAGAAAAAATAGTCTAGTAATCAAACCATCTTATGGACAAACTCCCATCTGTCAGATGAAATAGCTCGTTGTATCTGACAATTATCTAGGATAGTTGTTTGGGTACTGAATATGTTCAAAATTTGATCATACAACTTGACCTCTTACACATACATATACAAACTTACAATCAACATATAAGGATAACATGTAGCTGACATTCTTAATTTTACACAACCCATCAAATTTATAACATAAGGTAAACATAATGAGATAAATGATATGTTCTTATGGCATTGTATACAACAAGAACCACCAATTTTAATTACGTCACTTTGTTCAATGTAATTGGTTCTTCAAACAATCTTAACTAAAAATTAGAAAACAAACTATTTAAAAAGAAGGAAAGAAAGCCCATGACAACAAAACCAAGCAACTATTCTCCTCCAAATAGAATCATTATCCATTATCTCAAGTTTGATTCTCTATGCTTTCTATTTTCACATTTTGGGGTGTCATTAATGTTGCTAGTTTATCCTTCCAAGGATTCAAACCAATGCTCTTTATCTCTAGTTTACTATCTTTCACAATAGAAATTGCATTTGAGATTGTCAAACTTACTAGGTTTTAAACAGGTTGGCAGCCTAGGATGCTCTCCTTCTTCAAGGTCGAAGTTAACAAAGAGCTAAATCCCAATTCAAATTTTCCAGCTTTACATGCAGGGTTCAATAATGGCTATGAATCTTTCACATGGATTTAGTTGTCAGTGAGTGCTGTGAGCAGGTCCTTCATGTGACCGAGGGCACGTTTTGTTTCTTCGATTAATGCTCTGACACTGACAGTAAGACTACTATTGTTAGTGTGTTTATATTTTATTATTTTATAGATTTAGTTGTATGAAATGAAGGATGTGGAAATGATAGGGTATGTTCGGGAGAATGACAGTTGCATACAACTATGGATATGTGCGGAATAAAGAATGTACGGAGGATAGGGTATGTGTAGAGGAGCCAGGGTGCAAAAGGGACTTTATTCCAAAAACATGAAATTAATTTTAAACTATTTTTCATTCAAAAAATTTAGAGATTTAGCTAGATGTATGGTTAATATGAATCTATATTAGTTATTATTACAACCAAGTACGAATAAGATGTCGTAAATATATTTCTCTCTCACTCTTAACCATAAATAAAATATTTCTATATACATGTGAAATAACATAAGTTTATATCAAATTTAGAAAGGAATAAAGTAATTAAAAAAAATCTATATTTTAACTTGTGATATTTTTGTATTTTTAGCAAAGCTCTAAATAAACTATTTAAATATCAATATTAAAAAATTATTTGATATTCCAAAATATTACTAATATATATAAAAAAAAAACTAAAAAACTCACATAGGAAAAAAAAAAACCTATCATAAAGGTAAATGGGGATAATTTTAGATCTTGAATTATAATAATTAGTATATTAAATAAAAAACAATTTTAATTTTATTATTAGTTTTAAAAATAATATAATTTAATATTATGTAAAATAATGTAACATACTCCATAATATTTAAAAAAAATAATTTAATTAAATATAAATATAATATAATTTCAAAATTATTAATGTTATAAAAAAACACTAAAATATTTAATGGCTAAATTTTGCGAATCCACGAAATAATATAAATAGTTTACTGAAATTAGTATATTAGTATTATTTTTGAAATTTGATTCGAGAGATATGGATCTTTAAAATTCACAGCAAAGAACCAAGAAAATTTATTTGCATGCATAAACTATTTTTCCACACAATTTAAACACAAATATAATATATATAGTTGGAAGTAGATTCAATTAATTCTAAATATGAATATGGGTTAAGACATTATCTCAATAAAATCTCAAACCAATTCTAAACTTATCATGTAAGCATTATCTTCGAGTCTTTCCTTTAATGCTTAAATGTCAAAACTAATACCACAAAGATTAATACAAAAATGACAAATTATAGTTCACATATAAGTCACATTTGTTTGATATGGTCATCACTAACACTTCTATCCACTTTGAAATCTCACGAACCGGGTTCTTTCTCCACCGCAATCTTCGAGCTTCCCGCTTCTCATTTAAAGTACAATTGTCGTCGACCAACATTGATGAACATGCATGATCAACAATATTGACATAATTTATTTTGACAAGTTACATAGTTCATTGTAGTTGTTAGAAAAAATAGCCAAGTAATTGAGCCATCCTATGGACAAACTCCCATTTGTCAGATGACATAGCTCATTGTATCTGACAATTATCTAAGATAGTTGTTTGGGTAATGAAAGTGTTCAAAATTTGATCATACAACTTGACCTTTCACACATACATATACAAACTTACAGTCAACATATAAGGATAACATGTACCTGACGTTCTTAGCTTTACACGACCCATCAAATTTAAAATAAATGGTAAACATAACGAAATCAACGATATGTTCTCATGGCACTGTATACAACAAGAACCACCAATTTGAATTACGTTACTTTGTTCAATGTAATTGGTGTTTAGTCAATTTAGTATCCTAAATTGCTTTGCATAAATTATCAACTGAGGTTCGTAAACTGATGAAGTGTAGTGCATTCTATGTGCTTAGTTAACCCTTTTTACTTCGTTGTTTTGTATTTTATATTGTTTTGGGGGTTTTTCTTATTTGATTCCTAATGATGTGCAATTTGAACTATGAGAAACTATATCTAAACTTCCTAAAAGTGAACCAAGATCTTAAAACTAGTCAAAATCTAAGTAAAAGAAGGAAAAAATAGAGCATCTGTGCCATCTTGTCACCTAATCCTAATTGATGAATCTAATTCTTAAAACCAAAAGGTAAAGTTGTAAGTCATGTTGACATAAATATAGAGAATGAAATTAACTGAAGTACTTCTAGTTACTCTAACCTTCAATTTTGAAAGATAACCTCCTTGAGATGGAATACAAGCAACTTTTGTACTTCATAATCTAGAAAAAACTAAATAAAAACATGCAGAAGGTAACTGATTGGTTTCAACCCTTATGTAAAGTGAATGTTTAACCATTTAGTTTAGGATTGATATCAGCTTAAAATGGTGATAAAAAACATTCACTAATGCAGTGCATTGACAACCTGAACTAGGAAATAAATAACAAAAACAGTGAGTAAACTAATCAGCAATGCATCCTCATTACTTCCAATCTTACTCTGTTTAGAAACAAAGTCGTTTCCTTTATTAAATGGATTGGAGAAACAAGACTGCACAATGGAATTCTACAATTATGCTATTGATTATAACTAAAAGAAGTCAAACTACAAGAAATCAACCTAAGTTACAAACACTACTAAAAGCAAATGATAAAATTAAAACTGAACAGAAAAAACAAATGAAAGGAAAACCTCTTTCAATGTAGGGGCCCTCTGCAAATAACTGGGTTGAGCTACTAACTTAATCCAAAATGCTCCTTCAAATGATCATCAGTCAACACACAACTTTGTATTATAAACAGGGACAAAAGTCCAAAATTACAAAGCTGATAAATCTAAACTTAATACATCAAAAACTTCGAACCCCTTCCGGTTCTGTACAACTAGTATTTAAAATAAAATATTCATAACCGTCATTTGAGGAAAATTAGCTACAGGCGGTCTACACGCATCACAACCAGACTGCATAAATGTTTGATCAGCTGTAGGTGACTTGAATTCGAACAATATGGTTGCACAGAATCATTAACGCAGGTGGATGATCCAAGTTAATGCTTCAACAGAACTGTTGGATTTATTAATTAACCATGAAAGGGTAGACAAAGAGTCCTATTGCGTTTGGGTTTCATATGTTTGACTCCATCTTTCACTGTGGTCTTGAGCTGGCTTTTTTATTGATCTAGGCTGGGTGACTAGCATAGGATCCATGTCGAGATGATTCCAGAGATGCCCATGTGGCTGGTTTCTTCGTTTGACACCTATAACCTGCTAAACCACGGAAGTAGCTACAGAACACATAGTTAGCTGCAGAATAGCCTGTATTCCGTAGCTAATTTGCAAAAACTTATTGAAATAGTAAAAACATAAAAGTATAACATGTCAATCATTTAATGTCCTCCTTGAGACAAAACCTATCACTTATCAGTGAAGGGGATCTGTCTTTTTATGGAAAAACAAGGGAAAGAAGTGAGAAAAGTTGTCAAGGAGAAGGTAATTTTGAGGTTAAACATACCCCCATTTCAAAACCATTGCATGTCCCCACGCAATTTTGCCAAAAATGTGAGATCTTATTTCCTATTGCATCTACTTAGACACCTCTACTAGTACATCTAACTTTCTTCTCTTGCTCCTCTTTGAAGTGATTACCATCCTGGGTTTCTTCATGAGAAGTTTGTATTTAAGGTTGATGATTGTTTCGTTCAAGTTTCTATTCTTCCTCTTCAACTTCCTATTTTTCTTGTACCATAGCCCTAGGTGCAGTATTGTATTATCATGAATGGCTTTATCCAATTTGCTTTGTTCCTTCACGCTTTCATTTTCTTTCTTGATATGCTTGTTCAATATCTCTAACTCATAGATTTCCTATTTGAGAGAATTAGTTAGAGGTTCTTGTGGATTGACAAGTTGTTTTGGATCCATTGAGGCACTTTTCTTCTCCAGTGACTATATGTAATCATAAATTTGTTGTTGCACTGGATCTATGCCTAGAGATCCTCTGTTTGGGCTACCTTCGAAATACTATTTAGGAGAGTTTTGAGGACTGTGTGTAAATGGAACATTATCAGGAGATGGTACTAAGGTTTCTTCTTCTAGATTTATGAACTTTTTTCCCTTTGATGATACCTTCTTTACCATACCTCAAAGTCTAGAGCTCCTTCTAAGTTGTAGGGGGCTTATGTTCTCCTCCTTTGGACCCTTTTTCTCCTTTTCTATATTTTCCTTTCTCTTGATTTGTTTCCTAATCTCTGTCAATTTTTCATAGATTAATTGTTCATCATCTTGTTGTAATGAATATTCAGGTTTGTTTTCAGTAATTCCACCAACTTTCTTTTTTATCTTCCCCTTTGGCTTGATCTGCTCCTTGATCTTTGTCAATTTTTAGACACTGGATCTTCATCATTTTTCTGTGTGGAGGACTCAGGTTTTCTTTGAATGGTCATACTAGTCTTTTTCCTCTTACTCCTTCTAACATTAACCTCTTTAGGTGATTCTGGTGCCTCTTGGAAATAGTTTCTTATCAAGAAGTTTTCCCAAGTATCTCCTATTATTTTCAAATGAAACTCAATGAGTATTTTTACCAACCCATGATCGTAAATAGTTGTGTGTATGAATTATATTTTCTTCTGTACATTTGAAGCCATCCTCCTTAAATTGTTTAGAAGGAAGAAAGGAGGTTGATGTTTCCATTTTCTAGAAATTTCATCGATAAACATATATGATAGATATACATGCATCCGAATCTCCCTTCACATGTAATAAATTTCTGTCATATCAAAAGCATGCTTCTCTATTTATTTTTAAATGCTAAAATAGGAATTCCTTTTCTAAACATAGTGACATCCATACCTGGGTTCCTGAGGATTACCTTCCATGATTCACTGTGAATTTTTTTATTTTTGAACCATCTCTCACCAAGTCTTGGCAGTCCTGAAGCCTCTGCTATGTAAGATCCTATTACTGAAAACTTAATGTCTCCAATTTCTACTTCTGTACTATCGAATGATCTAGCAAAAGATTTTGTGAACTCTTTGTGATAGCCATCAAATTTTTCAATGAAATTGATCCATCCAACCTTTTGTAGCATTTCCTTGAGTTATGGGTATCCTTCCATATGTTTTTCCCCTATAGGCTCTGTCCTGAAAATGAGTCCCATGGCCTCTGTTTCGTAGAATTTTCTAACCTTCAAAATTACTCTCCTGATCTATGAAATGGACTGACTATGGGTATCGTGAAAAAGAACTATGGGTTTGCGTGGAATAAGTAGACGGTGAGGGTTTGGAGAGACGTGAATACATTGGTCACATCCTAGTTTTGACCGTTAACAGATGGAGTTATTAGGGACTGTTTAAGTACAAAGTATGGAGAATGTAGCAGAGGTGTGGCATGATGAAATTATCATAGACCGTTTGGTACCGAATGTGGAAGATGTGGCAGAGATGTGGTATCATGAAGTGGTAGTCAAATCAAATGATGACTTGTTAAGGAGACATGATAATTCATATTATACATGACTTATGTTTGTAACTTGATGTTCGAAATAAATTTTACATTTTACCTTTAGAACTTAACCTTTTGCTTGATAATTCTTTTGATGTTGATCCATAGGTACTTTGAGCATGGTTGATCTCCAAAACTTGATTCTTCAATTTCCCTGCATTCATGATTTATTTGTGAGCTGTACAATTGTGCCAAAGATGATAAGTAAGTTGTAGTTGCAGAATCAGATTAGTTGTGGAATGGAATCAGCTGCAGAATGTGAAAAGAAGGAAAAGTGAAATATGGCTATGGAATATGAGTGTAAAAATAAAATGGAAATGAGCTATGACAGTGAGATGGAATGAGGTGTAAGATAAATTGGAAAATAGGGAAAAATGGGTTAAAATTGTAAAAGGATAAAATGTAAATGAAATATGACAGTGAGGTGAAGTGGAACTTTAAAAAAATGAAAACGGAATGAGATTGAATGAGATTATGAATTTGCAGGCTCTAAACTTCAAATGAATGTAGCTTTTTGTCACTACTTATTACAAAAAGGAAATGGAAAATATAGGATGTCAAAAATCTCTGATTTCCACCGTGTATTTTTATTATAAGTATGACAATCAATGATTGGTTTTCAACCTCATACAATTTATTATTTATTTATTTATTTTAATCATTTTTTTAGGAAAAATAAAGACTAAGTTAGTGGAGAAGAATAATTCTTCTTCACTAGCTTCATTTCAGATTTATTATGGAAAATCTTAATGAACTCCTCTCTTGAAATTGGTTTCTGATATATCTTCAACCAATGACCTTTCACAAGAAGAGGTATTTTGCTTCCATCTATTGTCCTTATCTTTAATACTCCATTAGTAAATACTTCTTCAATCTCATATGGCCCAAGGTAATGAGTTTGAAACTTCCCTTGAAAATATTTGAACTTTGAATCAAACAATAGTGCCCAATCTCCTACTTGAAACTTCTTCTTCTTAATATATTTATCATGCCATTTACCCTCTGTTGTTGGACTATACTGGTTCATTGAACTACATCTTGCCTAATTTCATCAAGTTCATTGAGTTGCTCCAATCTATGTTCCTGTGCCTCTGATAAATCTAGTCCCAATTGGACTATCATCTTGAAGATTTTGATTTGAAACTTTATAGAGAACAAGACTTGTTCCCATAAACAAGTTCATAGGGTGTATCTCCCATTATGTTCCTCCATGTAGTTCTATAGGCCCATAAGGCTACAGGAAGCATTTCTGCCCAATCTCTTCTATGTAGATACACAGTCTTAGTGAGAATTCCTTCAATCACCTTATTTATAGATTCAACTTAACCATTTGTTTGTGGATGATAGGGAGTAGATTTACTATGTTTGATCTTGTAATCTTCCACAAGACGCTTCACCATTTTAGATGTAAATTGAGATCCTTGATCTGTCACAATTTCTCTTGGAACACCAAAACGAGTGAAAATGTCCTCAAAAAGAAAATTAACTACATATTTTTCATTACCAAAAAGTAATTCTTTGGCCTCTACCCATTTAGTGATATCATCAGTGCATACCAATATATACTTCTTTTTTTAGATGGAGAATTAATTGGTCCAACAAAATCCAAGGCCCATTTTTCAAAAGGTTCAATGAGTACCTGAATTTGTAGTGGCATTTCCTTTGAAGGAGTACTAGGTTTCCCTACCCTCTGGCAGTTGTCACACCTCTTGACATATTCTTTGGTATATTTGAAGATGTATGGCCAATAATATCCTAAAGAAAGGATTTTATAGGTTGTCCTCTTATCAGCAAAGTGTCCACCACATGGCTCATCATGACATGCCTTAAGAATGTTAGGCATTTCATCTTCCCTAACACATCTTCTGATCATCAGGTCTGGGCCTATTTTATACAATTCATTAGTGATCCATGAGTATCTTGCACTTATCTGAATGATTTTTCTTTTCTCTCTAGGAAACAAATGTGAAGGCAATTTCCTTGTGACTAAGTAATTAGCAATATCTGTGAACCAAGGATTTTGAGTAGTCACTGCAAAAAGATATTCATCAGGAAACTTATCTTCAACCAGAGTGTCATCTTTAATATTTTGAATTTTGGACAAGAAATCTGCAACTATGTTTCGTTTTCCAAGTTTATCTAGCACAATAATATTGAATTCTTGCAAGAGTAAAAGCCATCTTGTAACTCTATCATTAGTAATAGGTTTATTCATCAAGTATGTAATCACAAAGTGATCTGTATGAACAAAGGTTTCATATCCTGTTATATAATGTCTAAACTTGTTGATTGCATGAACAACAACTAAAAATTCCTTTTCCGTTATAGTATAATTCAACTCAGTGGGAGTCAAATTCTTACTTGTATAGTTGATGGCATAGGGAATCAAATCTTTTTTTCCTATTACAGCTCCCAGACTTGTATCTAAAGCATCTGTTGGAATGTTAAAAGGCATTTTCCAATTTGGACATCTCAAGATGGGTGCTTTAGAAATTTTTGTTTTTAAAGTCTCAAATGCTAACTGGCAATCATGATTCCAATTGAATTCACAATCCTTGGTGAGTAATTTGAAGAGTGGGGATGCTATTTTAGTGAAATTTTCTATAAATCATCTATAGTATCTTGTAAATCCTAGTAAAATTTGAACATCCTTTTGGCAATTTGGAATTGATAATTTACAGATAATTCAACTTTAGATTTATCAACTTTAATCCCATCTTGTGAAATGTGATGCCCTAAAACAATACCTTCTGTAAACATCATAAAACATTTTTCATGGCTTAGTGAAAGGTTTGCTTCCTTACATCTTTTAAGAACTTTTTCCAAATTTTCCAAAGCTTCTTCAAATGTATTCCCATAGACTTTAAAGTCATCCATATATACCTCTACACAATCATGTATTAGAACAAAAAAAATTCCTAGTACTTCCCTTTGGAATGTTGCAAGTGCATTACATAACCCAAAAGGAAGTACTCGGTAGGCATAGGTTCTCCATGGACAAGTAAATGTGGTTTTATCTTGATCTTCAGGTGCCACCTGAATATTATTATAACCACTAAAATCATCCAAGAATGAGAAATACTTCATACCTGCTAATGTATCTAACACTTGATCTATAAAGGGCAAAGGAAAAAGATCTTTAAGGGTAGCTTTATTCAATTCTCAATAATCAATGCACACCCTCCATTTTCCATTCATTTTAGGCACAATCACTAAAGGGGAAACCCATTGGTTGTCTGAAATTGGGTAAATGAAGTTTGCATTCAACATTTTTTGCAGTTCTGCTTTCACAATTTCCCTAAGATTTGGATTCATCATTATTTGAGGTTGTGTGATAGGTCTACAATTTTCCTCAATGTAGATGTGATGTGTACAAGGCTTAGGTCTAATTCCTTTCATGTCAGTATACTCCCATGTATATGCAACAGAATGTTGTTGTAATGTCTTTATTAGCTTTTACTGTTATAAATTATCCATGTTATTGTTTATGTTCAATGTTCTCCCCGGAAAGATTTGAATTGTAGAGCTACCAAATTCTTCCATAGAATAAAGAGACATCTGCCTGGATGACAAATATTCAATATTGGATTTTTCTTGAAATTGATCATGTTCATATTCTGGAGATGATTCAAAATTTTCC
This sequence comes from Pinus taeda, assembly GCA_000404065.3. NCBI lineage: Eukaryota > Viridiplantae > Streptophyta > Pinopsida > Pinales > Pinaceae > Pinus > Pinus taeda. The sequence continues at coordinate 207,639 of APFE030844181.1, forward strand.
ATTGTATTTAAGATTTGACTATCTTCACTAATGTCTAAAATAGTAAAGAGAGGTTGAATGTCATTTTCATCATCAATCCATTATTTGTCATCTATTTCTGCGATTGTTCTAGCTGGAGGATATAGAGTGAATTTCTTTGTTGAATTCCCATCAGAAATATATATATCACCAGATCTATAGCTAATGAAAGCATCAGTTGTGGCCAACCAAGGTCTTCCTAATATGAGTGGATGTCCTCCTAGATTGTTATTGGGGGTTAAGATCATAAAATCAATAGGATATTCCCAAGAATCTAAGGATACTGAAATATCTTCTAACACTCCATCTGGTTTGATTACAGATCTGTCTACTAATTGCAGTAATTTAGGTGTGTAAAGAAGATTACGAAGCTTGAGCTATTCCATGGTTTGTTTGCTCATGATGTTTATTGTTGCTCCTAAATCAATCAATGTATTTGGAATTTCAACTCCGTTGATATGTGTTTTCACAATTGGACTTCTTGGATCTACATATTTTTGTATGGAAATTTTTTCCATCATTATATCTATTATTTTTCCTACCAGGTGAATTCTTTTTGTTTCCTTTGCTTTTCTTCCTGGTCTCTTTATGCTCAACTCCTCTATTGTTTTAGCTAGGATTGGAATCTCCTTAATGGCTTGTAACAAAGAGATTTTGATACAGACAGTTTTCAATTCATCTAGAAAATCATAATCAGGCAACATGATCTGCTTTTCTACTCCTTTATCAACTTGTAATTTTTCAATAAAAGGAGGTGCAGAAGTAGATACTAGTTGCTTAATGATAGGAGTTGAGTTAACTGGTTCTTTCTGTTTTTCATTTTTAGTATTTTGGTTTTGGAGAAATGTTCCCTTAAAACTTTTATTGGGATGTAGAGAATCTTCCTTAGAATTGTCTTGCTCCTGAATAACTACAGAAGCCGTTTCATTTTCTAATATCCTACTAGATCTTAGTTGAACATCATTGAGATCTAGAGGAGTGATCATATAAGTTGGAAATAGTTGTCCTTGCACCATGTAAGTATTCTTAGGATTTTTATTGTTGGGGTTTGGTAATGGTTGGGTAGGTAGCTGATTTGGTCTCTGCTAAAATGGAGGTAAGAGTTGAGGATTTTGGTTTTGTTGTGGAAATGATAATGAAAGTTGAGGGTTCTAATTTTGAAGTTGTGGCTGCTGATTTTGTTGTGGAATGTGTGGGGGAGGATAATTCTGATATGATGGAGGATATTGATAATATTGAGAAAATCTCCCATAAGGATTTTGTACTCCTTAAGCCCAAGGTTGAGATTGTGATTGAGGTTGAGGCCAAGGTTGCTGCCAAGAATTCCAATTTGGTGGGGGATGAAGATACATTTGATTGTTAAATCCCTAATCTTGTGGCCCCTGCCAAGGTATTCTAGAGACAAAGAAAAGAGGTTTTGCTGAATTTGGAATTATTTCTTCTTGAAAAACAACCTTAAGACCTGGAATCGGAGGACAACCCTTGGTCTCATGGTTTTCTGAGCAAATCATACAAGTCTATATAATTTTTGCATTCAAAAGGCATTCTCGTAGAGCATGGTTTTTTCTGCATTTTCGACAGAAAATAGCTAAAGAATCAACCTCAGTTTTCTACTTGTTTTACAACTTAAGGGTGTCTATTTTCTCACTAAGGCTACCTAGCATATCTATTTTGAATCCATCCAGCATATTACCAATTTCTTCCCTACTCACTTATCTAGTTGCAGATTTATTTACTCTAGCAAGAGAAGGATCTCTTGGACCTTTTCTAGTTTTGGATTTCCCTCTTGAGAGTTGAACACGTAATTCTCCTATGTCATTTAATGGGAGTTGAGAGATATCTCCCTTCCCCATCATGTTAAGGATATCTATCCACTCATTTCTAATGGATTTTAATAAAAGAACTTTTAAGGTATCTTCATCTAAGTTGTCCATCTTTGCTTTTTTCAAATTATAGTTGAATCTCTCAATTAAATCCTCTAAATTTTCATCCTCTCTTTGCATCATTTTGAACACTTCATATTTGTGACTGGTAGGCATGCAATAATCCCAATACCTATCCAAAAAAAACTTTTTTCATGTCATTCCATGCTCTAATGGACTGAGTGACTAACCCCATGAACCACTTCAAAGCAGCTCCTTTCAGCGTTGAAGGGAACAACTTATGTTTTTGAGAGTCTTCTAAATAATCATAGGTTTTGCACAAGACTTAAAACTCAAATAAAAAAGTTTCAAGATCCTCACTTTTTAACCGATGGAAATTTGGGAGGACAAAAGGTGAGATATTTTTCATTGTGGAATATGTTTCCTCATCCACTATAGGGAATCCAAAAGACTTATATATTTCCCTATTTCCTCTGCCTCCTCCATTATTTCCTCTACCTCTTCCTCTACCCCCTCCTCCAAACAGTGTGAATTCTCCATCCTCTCCTTCTTCTGCCATTATAGTTTCTTCAGAGTCAATATAAGGTTCAACATGCAAGGTTACTTTCTCTTCCTCTGGTTCTTCTATTAATAGGATATGGGAGAGAGGTTCTACTTCTTCTTTCTCACCAAGTATTCCTAATTCTTCAACTAAAATGTGCTCCCCTGTGGAGGTGAAAAAGGCTACCCCTGCGGTTGGAGACCTAAGATTTTCCTCCTCTAAGACTGCCTTGGTAGATGAAGTAGGAGTTTCTTTTGATTGTTTTTCTGACCTTAGAATTTTAGGAGTTCTATGGATGGGAGTATGATCTTGAGATGGAGGTGTATCTCTTCTTGTTCTTGGTGGAGTAGGTGGTGTTGTAGGAATTGAACTCCTACCTCCAGCTATAAATCTAACCCTAGAGTCTCTTTCTCTATGCATATGATTTATTTTATAATGTAAGATATAATGTTACCTAATTACACTTCCCGAACAACGACACAAAAACTTTTAGTCAATTTAGTATCCTAAATTGCTTTGCATAAATTATTAGTCAAGGTTCGTAAACTGCTGAAGTGTAATGCACTATATGTGCTTAGTTAACCCTTCTTACTTTGTTGTTTTGTATTTTATATTGTTTTGCGGATTTCTGTTCTTTGATTCCTAATCATGTACAATTTGAAATATGAGAAACTGAATCTAAACTTCCTAAACGTGAACTAAGAGCTTAAAACTAGTCAAAATTTAATTTAAAAGAAGGAAAAAATAGAGCATCTTTCCTATCTTGTCATCTAATCCTAATTCATGAATTTAATTCTTAAAACCAAAAGGTAAAGTTCTAAATCGTGTTGAGATAAATAGAAGGAATGAAATTAACTGAAGTACTTCTAGTTACTCTAACCTTCAATTTTGAAAGATAACCTCCTTGAGATGGAATACATGAAACTTCTATACTTCATGATCTAGAAAAACTAAATAAAAACATGCAGAAGGTAACTGATTGGTTTCAACCCTTATGTAAAGTGAAGGTTTAATCATTTAGTATAGGATGTATATCAGCTTGAAATGGTGATAAAAAAATTTCACTAATATAGTGCATTGACAACCTGAACTAAGAAATAAATAACAAAAACAGTGAGTAAACTAATCAAAAATGCATCCTCACTACTTTCAATCTTACTCTGTTTAGAAACAAAGTCATTTCATTTATGAAATGGATTGGAGAAACAAGACTGCACAATGGAATTCTAACATTATGCTATTGATTAGAACTAAAAGAAATCAAACTACAAGAAATCAACCTAAGTTACAAACACTGCTAAAAGAAAATGATGAAAAAAATAAAATAAATAAATAAAATAAACTAAAATAAATAAATAAATAAAAATGAAAGGAAAACCTCCTTCAGTGTAGGGGCCCTATGCAACTAACTGGGTTGAGTTGCTACCTTAATTCAAAATGGTCCTTCAAATGATCATTAGTCAACATATGGCTTTGTATTATAAACATGAACAAAAGTCCTAAATTACAAAACTTATAAATATAAACTTAATACATCAAAAACTTTGAACCCCCTTCCCGTTCTGTACAACTAGTATTTAGAAGAAAATATTCATAACTGTCTTTTGAGGAAAATTATCTACATGTGGTCTACATGTATCACAACCAGACTGCATAAATGTTTGATCAGCTACAGGTGACTTGAATTCGAACAAGATGGTTGCACAGAACCATTAACACGGGTGGTTGATCCAAGTCAATGCTTAAACAGAACTGTTGGATTTATTAATTAACCACGAAAGGGTAGAAAAAGAGTCCTATTTCTTCCGGGTTTCATATGTTTGACTCCACCTTTGACTGTGGTCTTGAGCTGGCTTTTTTATCGATTTGGGTTGGGTGACTAGGACAGGATCCATGTTGAGGCGATTCCATAGATACCCATGTGGTTGGTTTCTTCGTTTGACACCTATAACCCGCTAAACCACGGAAGTAGCTACAGAACACACAGTTAGTTGCAAAATAGGCTACATTCTGTAGCTAATTTGCAAAAAGTTATTCAAATAGAAAAACATAAAAGTATAACATGTCAATCATTTAATGTCCTCCTTGGGAAAAAATCTATCATTTATCAGTGATGGGGATCTGTCTTTTTATGGAAAAACAAGGGAAAGAAGTGAGAAAAGTTGTCAAGGAGAGCATAATTCTGAGGTTCAACAACTAGTTCTTCAAACAATCTTAACTAAAAATTATAAATGAAAATATTTAAAAAGAAGGAAACAAAGCCCATGAATGCAAAACCAAGCAACCATTCTCCTCCAAATAGAATTATTATCCACTGTCTCATGTTTGATTCTTTGTGCATTCTATTTTCACATTTTGGGGTGTCATTAATGTTACTAGTTTATGCTTCCGAGGATTCAAAACAATGCTCTTTGCCTCCAGTTTACTATCTTTCACGATAGAATTTACTTTTGAGATTATCAAACTTACTAGGTTTTGAACAGGTTGGAAGCCTAGGATGTTATCCTTCTTCAAGGTCGAAGTTAACGAAGAGCTAAATCCCAATTCAACTTTTCCAGCTTTACATACAAGGCTTGACAATGGTTATCACTGCTTCACATGGATTTAGTGTTCGGTGAGTGCTCTGACACTAACATTGACAGAATGCTCTAAGCAGGTCCTTCATGTGACCTAGGGGCCACCTGTTGTTTCTTTGATTAATGCTCTAACATTGACAACAAGACAACTATTGCTTGTATGTTTATCTTTTATTATTTTATAGATTTAGCTCTACGAAATGAAGGATGTGGAAAGGATAGGGTATGTTTAGGAGAATGACGGTTGCATGAAATTGTGGATATGTGTGTAATAAAGAATATGCGGAGGATAGGGTATGTGTAGAAGAAGGGGGTTGCAAAAGGGACTTTATTCCAAAAACATGAAATTAATTTTAAAGTATTTCCATTCAATAAATTTACAGATTCAGCTAGATGTATGGTTAGCTAGATGTATGGTTAAGATGGACCTATATTGGTTATTATTACAACCGAGTATGGATGAGATGTCGTAAAGATATTTTTCTCTCACTCCTAACCATAAATAAATAACATAAGTTTATATCAAACTTAAAAAGAAATAAAATAATTAAAAAAAAAAAATCTATATTTTAACTTGTGAATCTTTTGTAATTTTTAATGATGCTCTGAAAACAAAATATTTAAAAAAATATTGATGTTCAATATATATATATATATATATATATGAAGAGATAAAAATACAAAAAAATGCGCATAAAAGAGAAAAAAAGCTATCAGAAAGGTAAATGGTGGATATTCATTTTTAAAAGTCCCTTTATGAGTAAAAATGAACATTGAGTTATAAATAATTAGTATTCTAAATAAATAAAAATACACATTTTAAATTTTATTATTTATTTTTAAAATTATATAATTTTATAATATGTAAAATAATGTAAATCATCCTCCATATAATATTTAAAAAAAATATTTAATTTAAATATGATAAAAATATTAACTTCAAATTTTTATTTATTATCCGCGAACATAATATAAATAGTTTAATATAAAATTAATATATTAGAACTGTTTTTTGAAATTTGATTCGAGAGATATGGATCTTTAAAATTCACAGTAAAGAACAAAGAAAGTTTATTTGCGTAAATAAAACTATTTTTTCACACAATTTAACCACAAATATAATATTAATTATATATATAGTTGGAAGTAGATCCAATTAATTCTAAATATGAATATGGGGTTGAGACATTATCTCAACAAAATCCCAAATCAATTCTAAACTTATCATGTAAGCATTATTTTTGAGTCTCTCCCTTAATGCTTATATATCAAAACTAACACCACAAAGATTAATACAAAAATGAGAAACTGTAGTTCACATATATGTCACATTTATCTAATATAGTCATCACTAGCACTTCTATCCACTTTGAAATCTCACAAACCATGTTCTTTCTCCACCACAATCTTCGAGCTTCCCACTTGACTCATTTAAAGTACAATTGTCATCAACCATCATTGATGAACTTGCATGATCAACAATATTAACATAATTTATTTTGACAAGTTACACAGCTCATTGTAGTTGTTAGAAAAAATAGCCAAGTAATCGAACCATCCTATAGACAAACTCCCATCTGTCAGATGACATAGCTCGTTGTATTTGACAATTATCTAGGATAGTTGTTTGGGTACTGAATGTGTTCAAAATTTGATCATACAACTTGACCTTTCACACATACATATACAAACTTACAATCAACATATAAGGATAACATGTACCTGACGTTCTTGGCTTTACACAACCCATCATATTTAAAATAGAAGGTAAACATAACCAAATCAACAATATGTTCTCATGTCATTGTATACGACAAGAACCATCAACTTTAATTACGTTACTTTGTTCAATTTAATTGGTTCTTCAAACAATATTAACTAAAAATTAGAAACGAAACTATTTAAAAAGAAGGAAACAAAGCCATGAAAGCAAAACCAAGCAACAATTTTCCTCCCAATAGAATCATTATCCACTTGCTGGGTTTGGAGCCTGATTATCTTATGTCTTCAAAGGTATCGCCACGTTGGACCCCAGTTCGAAATGGGGTGGCAACGCCGCCCGTAAAATATTCGCTGCAGGGGGGTCTAGGGAGGGTTGCAGGGGGGGTCCAAAGGTCGTAGTCAATCTGGGCCGTTCATTACGTAGAGATCTGATGGTAGAAGTTATGTTTAATTTAGGGTCATTTTCCCTAAAAGGCAACCCCTCGCTATATATGGGGGAATTGTATTGCATCTATGTAGATCTGTATTATGAGTGAGGAAAAGAGAGGAGATTGAGAGAGAAGAGGGAGTTACAGCGTTTCTGTTGTAGGTTGTATCTCTTTAGTTTGTTGGATAATATAATAAAAGAAGGACTAGCTGTTTCTCCGTGGACATAGCCCAAACTGGGTGAACCACATATATTTGTGTCTCTCTTGTTTTATCTGTTTTCTGTGTTTATATTTCTGCAGTATTTTATGTGTTCCATTGCTCTGTAATATATAATTTTCTAACACCACTGTCATTCGATTCTCTTTGCATTCTATTTTCACATTTTTGGGTTTCATTAATGTTGCTAGTTTATCCTTCCCAAGATTCAAAACAATGCTCTACGCCTCCAGTTTATTATTTTTCATTATATAAATTGCATTTTAGATTGTCAAACTTACTAGGTTTTGAATAGGTTGGAAGCCTAGGATGCTCTCCTTCTTTAAGGTTGACTAGGTTTGAAGCCTAGGATGCTCTCCTTCTTCAAGGTCGAAGTCAACAAAGAGCTAAATCCCAATTCAGCATTTCCGGCTTTACATACAAGGCTTAGAAATGGCTACAATTCCTTCATATGGATTTTGTGGTCGTCGAGTGCTCTCATATTGACATTGACAGAATGCTCTAAGTAGGTCCTACACATGACTGGGGAGCACTTGTTGTCTCTTCGATTAATGCTCTAACACTAACAACAAGACAACTATTGCTAGTGTATTTATCTTTTATTATTTTATAGATCTAGTTGTACGAAATGAAGGATGTGAAAAGGATAGGGTACATTCTGGAGAACGAGGGTTGCATACAACTGTGGATATGCGCGAAATGAAGAATGTAGGGAGGACGAGGTATAAGTAGAAGAATGAGGATGCAAATGGGACTTTATTCCAAAAACATGAAATTATTTTTAAACTATTCTCCATTCAAAAAATTTACAGATTTAGCTAGATGCATGGATAAGATGGATTTAAATTGGTTATTATTACAACCGAGTATGAATGAGATGTCGTAAATATATTTCACTCTAATTCCTAACCATAAATAATATATTTCTATATCCATGTGAAATAACATAAGTTTATATCAAATTTAAAAAGAAATAAAATAATTAAAAAAACCTATATTTTAACTTGTGATATTTTTGTACTTTTTAACAAAGCTATAAATAAAATATTTGAATATCCATGTTAAAAACTTTATTTTGATGTTTAAAAAATTTAATGTATATATTTTATAAAGGACAACAAAATTGATAGCCAAAATAGGTAATCTAACTATTTTACAATTTTTTTTCTTCAAATAATTTTGTTTAAAATCTTGTAATGATTTGTTGGAATTGTACTTTTAAATTGTATAGTCTACACAATCTAAGTGCTGGAAAAAAATTTAATATCCATATTAAAATAGATATTAAAAAAATTATTTTGATGTTTCAAAATATTTTATGTATATATTTTATAAAAGACAAATACGTGTATTTCTTAGGCACGGATCTATAATGTGTTGAGAGAACTCAATTCTCTCTCGAAAAAATATCTCTTTCCATGTTTTACACTCTAGGAAAAATACACCTCAACCATCCGTAATTAAAATGAACCTATTAAACTTTAAACAAAATATAAATAAACCAAAATAAATAATATGTTTTTAATACAAAAAATAGCTGCACTTATATTAATAAGGTGAGGTTAAGTCAAGTGCAGATTTCTGGAATATTTCTGGATCTGATGATCATGGGTACGATCAATTTTTTAACCGTGTTCATGTCTGTTAGATTCTAGAATATTTTGGGAATCTGCAATCAACTTAAAAATGGCCATATTCACAAAACAAAACAAAAAATGGCCATATTCACAAAACAAAACAAAAAAAATTACATTTGTACCATTTACATAAATATACCAGAGAACAATGGCTTCCCATGAGCACAAATATGATTCAACAAAAAGGCAATCAATTGACTCGATTACAAAAAAATACACTTCAACGAACTACATATTTCAGATTAATGGAAAAAGGCCCAAAAAGCAATAATATCAGACTCCCTCGATCAGAGGGGGCAAACTGCAACCTGGCTCATAGAATCTTCAATCAGCAACTTATATTGAGCAAAATCAGGCGCTATAAAGCATCCTTGCTTGAACAGATGGTATTCCACCGAATTCTGCTCACGAAGAAAATGTGAGAAGTAGATTCTTCAGAAGGACAATTTGATTTGTGAATAAGAAATATCCAGTGGTGGAGATGCCAGGGACAAATGGAAGAAACACTTTTGGTTTAATTGATGATGAATAAGAAATATCCAGTGGTGGAGATGAGAGAGACAAATGGAAGAAACACTTTTGGTTTAATTGATGATGAATAAGAAATATCCAGTGGTGGAGATGAGAGGGACAAATGGAAGAAACACTTTTGGTTTAATTGATGATAGTTGGGGAGTCTTTATATATGTTAATTTCTTCAATGTCTAACCAAGAAACATAGTTGACAGCAACCCAAAATGGCATCAAGCGAATTTTGTCTAATTGTTAGAACCAACCCCACCAAACCAAGAAAAATAATAAGAAAGCCCTCATCTTAGATGGTGTAAACTCCACAGCCACACTTACCATCCTATGAAGCTCCATCGGAAAATACAACAAGGGAACACATTCCAATCTCACGCCTAATGAAAGTCTTGTGGTTTGGGGCACGAGGGGCCAATTTCTGAAAATAAAACTTGAATTTTAATGAATGTAAGTCTCACATGTGAAACTAACTCTTGAAAAATAGAGGCATTTTTACTCCAAATGACCTAGAGGATAGAGGATATATAAGGGAAGTGAATGATACTCCTGAAGCTCAAACCAGAAAGATAGGCACTCTCCAATTGAGGATCTGACCATCAATGAACTTAGGTTAAAGTAAAGGGAGACCTTCTTCCATACCTCAACAACAAAATGACAGACAAGAAAGAGGTGTAACACATCTTCCTCGTTCTTCCCACGTATCAGGCAAATGTCAAGACCCTGGAGTCGTCTTTTCGAGAGGTTCTCCCAAGTTAAAATTTTGCTCATATATACCAGCCATGTAAAACATTTCAATTTGAAAGGAACCTCCTAGCTCCACCTCTTAGACAACCATAGAGGCTCTGAAATAGAAAGCTGTTTCAAAGAAATGTAAGAATACACTTCTTTGACCGAGATGCTTCCATTAATCTCCTGGCCAACCCACGCAAGACGATACAGTGTATCAGTCAATACAACCCCACCTGTATTTTTCCCATTCCACCTCTAAACAAGATGGAAGGTGGAGGTCCATGGAACTAGGCCATGAAGGAGAGGAAAGGGAGGTAAATGCGCCAGGGGCAATATGTTCCACATTGTATCTACCAGATTCATGGAAAAACTATAATGCACGGCCAGAGAGGAGACACCATTGGTCATACCTTTTATTGCATCAAGGCCAATGGCCACCCTGTCTCCCCTACCAATTTTGTTAGCCCATAACCTGAGTTTAGCCTTCATCAAACTGCACCAAATGAAGCTTATTTTTTTTGTGAGCACCCTATCTTACCTTTTCAACCATTTCATTTTCTTTTTAGTATTAAAAAGACACTGTGAAGTGTGCTTCAACTCTATCGTTTTGAGTATTTAAACTATAGGTATAGAAATTTCCCTTAGTTTACTTTAATTTCTTTTGAAGAGGTAAGACAACAAAATACCTGAGAAGTCTTAGGCCGTAGAGATAGAATTAGCTCAATCAAATAATATATTCTATCGATTAATGAATGAGGAGATTACAAGATATTTATACAATTAATAGTCTCAAGATAGGAATGCTATCTTAGACGTACAGTAGTGTGGTTGAGAGATTCTCTCAACCACACACTAAACTAGGAGAAACTATATTTTAGCTTATTCCTATAATGTAGGAACAAACTCCTCACTTAGGAAATTACAACCATAGACAAGTAGGAATTAACTATTTCCAACTCCCCCCCTTAATGACTACTTGTCATGATAGTCAAATCCACCATCATCACACGAATTGCATGTACAAACCCTCCAAAAAACACAGTTTTCCATCTTCGGGCAGATCCACAATCTGCAGATTTGGCATTTCCAATACAACCGAAGAATTAATCCGATCTGCCTCTCCTGCAGATCCACTTGAAGGTGAATTGGCGCGATCTTGAATGATAAACCCGCACCATTGGCACGGTTAATGGCCTAACAGACGCTCCAGTTGGCCTTCATGGCGCTGCTGTCAGTGCGAACAACGCACCAATCCCCTTCTGCTCAGAAAAATCATCTGAGTCCGAGCCAGGTGTTACTGCAGCCCACCTGCTCCTACGAGCATAAAGCTCCTATGTACACTCGCCACCACCGGGCAGATCCGATCTGCTACCACCGAGCGATCAAGGATCT
>APFE030844181.1:228941-241773 GCA_000404065.3 Pinus taeda
TGCTAATGATGCTGCTTGCATCGGTCCACATAAATCTGAGTGGATGAGCTCTAAGGGTGCCTTTGCCCTTATGCTTTTACCTGAGGGAAAACTTTCCCTATGTTGTTTTCCCAAAATGCAACCTTCACATAGGCTGTCCGGTTTCTCTATCAATGGTAATCCTCTTACCATTCCTTTTCTACTCAACAAGTTAAGACCTCCAAAGTTGAGATGTCCAAATCTCAAGTGCCACAACCAATTTTCATCCTTTGGTACGCTTTGGAAAGCCTCTTGTGTCACTGCTGCTATTAGTTCTTTATTTTTCAAATCTGCCTTTATTCTGAGAGGGAACATCATGTTCCTTGTCATCTTCACTTTAGCAATACATCGTTTTCTGGGTGCTCTATCCATGATGGTACATACATCATTCACAAAGAAAACATTGTACCCCTTTTGAACAAGCTGACCAATACTCAAGAGGTTACATTTCATTCCAGGAACATAATAGACATCTGCTATGGTTTTCTTTCCACCTTTCTTTGTAAATATTTTAACTTCTCCTTTTCCCATAACAGAAATTTTACTATCAGCCCCAAGTGTGACTTGTGATTTCACATTTTGATCTAATTTAGAAAACAAGGCTATGTTTCCTGTCATATGGTTACTGCAACCGGAGTCTAGAAACCATATATCATCACTGTTTGTTTCAGCCATGTTACAAGCTATCAACACATTATCTTGGCTGATATTTTCTCTAGTGATATTTGCACTTGATCTATTAGTCATATCATGCTGCTTCTTCCTACATTCATTGGCATAATGCCCATATTTTTTACAATAATAACATTGGACATTGGATTTATCATACCTTTGTCCTTGAGCATAATGTTGTCCACTTTGTTGGTTGTTGCCTTGGCCTTGGTTCTGATTTGGATTGCTGCCTCTTCCTTGAGCATTTGCTAGACTGTTTCTTCCACCTCTGTTTTGGCTTCTGCCTCTTCCTCTCTTGTTTCCTCTACCGTGACCTCTTCCTCTTCCAAAAGACATCTGGGTCTTAAAGGCTTGCTCTAGAGATGAGTTTTCATTTCTACTCAACCTCTGCTTATGTGTTATTAGTGATGCATGAAGTTCATCAACTGGAAAGTTTGTGAGATCCTTTGTCTCTTCTATGGTGGTGACAATCACATCAAACTTTGAGGGTAGGATCCTCAATAGTTTCTCCACAATCATTCTTTCTTCAAGAATTTCTCCACGAGATCTTATTTGTGTGACCAAACCAATCACATGTGTGAAGAATGAGTCAATATTGTCTGACTCCTTCATGCAAAGGTTCTCAAAATCTCTCCTCAGCAATTGTAGTTTTGTTGTCTTCACTTTGTCCATGCCTTGATAGACTGTCTTGAGAGTTTTCCATGCTTCTTTGGATGTCTTGGCTGCTGCTATCCTTGGAAACACACTCTCATGCACTGCCTGATACAAAAATACGAGGGCTTTTGAATCCTTCTTCCTATTTCTCTTCAACAGATCTTTCTCTATCTGAGTTAACTTATTAAACTCATTTTCATCTCCTGGTTCTTCAAACCCATATTCAACTAATTCCCATAAATCTTGAGAAGCAAACAGGGCTCTCATGGTTATTGCCCAATAGTCATAGTTTTTCCCATTAAACAGTGGGATTTGAGTATTAAACATACCCATGCTAGTGCTTGTGCTAGCCATTCTAGCAACTTAAACTATGATTCAAATATTTGACTGTGTATTTCAAAATTACTGAGTGTCTTCAACAGCAACAACAAAAAAACTTGTGAAATACTTTGGATTTTTTACTGAGTCTTCACACTGTTGGAGAAGTTGTTGCAGCAACAATCCTTCCTTCGGCTTCTTTGACACCTTCAAAGAGCCTCGACAATCTCTGATACCACTGTTGCGAATTTTCTGGTAAATTCCAAAACAAAATCACTGAATAGAGAGTAATACTTTGTTTTTGCCACAGGATCTTTAACACAGGGAAGCTTAAAAAATAGATTGCTGGAGAAGCTCAGAGTTTTTCACACACATAAAACTTTATATTCATTAATAAACTGGCTGTTACAAACTTCATCCTCTTAACAGAGGGATTCACCAAGAACATAAAAAAAAAATTACTCTGTCTCCTTTTGAAAATATTTCCAATGTTGTGTGTAAATGTTTCATTTACATTTACTACTGTAAATAAAAAAAATTATATGGATTTGCCACTGTAAAATTTTTCCCCTTACTTTTCACTCCTCACTCATGAGCTGCTGCATATTTCTATTTCTTCAACAAACAACCATTTGCATTTTACACTGCTGTGTATATTTCACATTACATTTCAAAAAAAACATTACATTATATTCGTTGCTGCGAATTTTCTTTCATTGCTCACCGAACAAGGAAAATACCCACGCTACTGCTCATATCTTCATTACATGCTCCCCGTGTTGTTTTTCACTGAACAACAACCACAAAAAAAAAAAAAAATGACACACGAGCTTTTCTATTTCTTTTACATATTACATTGTGTATATTTTTAACACAAAAAATGACCATACCTTTCATTTAATTTTCCATACTTCTGTGCATAAAAAATAACAATAAAATTAAAGGCTTACCTACATTTACCATCCCGTAATAAATTTCATTAAATATTTTACTCATAAGATCGGCGGTCAAAATGAAACTTCACGCAATGTCCAAATGGTGTAGGCCTGTGGCTGTACATCAACGTTGATCCGCCCTCAAAAAATCGGACGGCTGTGGTCAATATCGGAAGGCCCATTTCTGCTGAAGTTTACGCTCCGATAAACAACGGTTTTGGAAAATGTACTGAGGACACACGTCAAAAAGTGATTGTATCAGGTGCGTTTGAGAGCATACCACTTCCTCAGCAAAAGAATTCCAATGGAAGACTGGTGGTTTTTCTTAATTAAATGCGCGCAGTACAGCAGTTTGAAATTAATATTTCAACATTCATCAGTATCAAAATCCTGCATCTTCTATATATTTTGCCTGAAATCTGTAATGCTGTGTAGTCTTTTCGGTCGAGTCTCATTAGAGTTTTCGAATGTTTTGTTTTGATGGCCTCTCTAAAGTTCAATGTCACTAGGAAACCGATTGTCCTCGTTGCTCCTTCTCTGCCTACTCCAAAAGAGCTTATGTACCCTTCTAATACCGATGATCAAGCGGGTCTCAGATTTCATATTCTAATCGTTCAGTTCTATGGTTTCAACCCATCAAAGAAGGGTGAGGATTCTGCCAGAGTTATTAGAGAAGCGCTGGCAAAGGTGTTGGTGTTGTACTATCCTTTTGCCAGAAGACTGAGAGAGGGGACAGCCGGTAAGCTCGGGTTAGACTACACGGTCTAAGGTGTGCTATTCATGGAAGTTGATGCCGACGTTTCCCTAGAGGATTTTGGACACCTACATGCACCT
This sequence comes from Pinus taeda, assembly GCA_000404065.3. Lineage (NCBI taxonomy): Eukaryota > Viridiplantae > Streptophyta > Pinopsida > Pinales > Pinaceae > Pinus > Pinus taeda. The sequence continues at coordinate 232,373 of APFE030844181.1, forward strand.
TTTACTGGCTGGGACGATCTGATGCACAACGTGCCAGGATCACAAGCGTTACAAATTATAATTGTTTCTGCATGTGGAGTTAGCTAAAATTAGAGAGTCAATTAATTGAATGATTCACTAGTTGATTGTTGAGTCAATTTGAGTTAAGTGATTGATGACTTTGGGTTTGTGATTACATGTGCTTGCATGTCAAGTTTATTTTAATCAAGTAGTTAGTTGGAAAATGTTAAATACCTTTCACCAGCTTTATTGTAAGAATCAAATTTTATATGATCAATAGAAAAGTTCCAACTAGTGTGTTTTATGTGTGAATTTATATTTTATGTGTGAATTTACGCTTTGTCTCCATGTTCGTTCAAATAATTTGCTCCCATAGAAAGTGTGTTTTTTGAATGTAAACCTTTCGGGTGACGCGGTTGAGATGCGGAGGGTTCATATTGGCCCTTCGGATCAATCACGCCATGAGTGATGTTGGCCTCGTTCAATTCATGAACACTCTCAGCGAAATGGCGAAGGGGGCCACGAGGGCTTCCCTTATTCCAATTTGGGAAAGAGAAATTCTCCGACCTCGGGAAAATTGAGTTAAATTCCCCCACTACAAATACGATCAAATTGAAGACAAGGATGGCCAAATGGTGAAGATGAATGACATGACCCGCAATTCGTTATTTTTTCGGGCTGAAGGAGATTGAGTCACTGAAGAGACAAGATGTAGGGCAAGGCAAGTGCCCAAATTTTGAATTCCTATCAGCGTGTTTGTGGCGTTACATAATGAGGGCCCTTTGATTTATTGCGGAGCAAGATGTTTGGCTCCTATTTGGCCTAGACTGTAAGGACATCCAGTCTGAGGCACGACCGCCACACGAAGTGCAATGAGTTTGGCAAATAAATGAGCGTACGGTTGGATGACTTAACAAAAGACCAAGCTAAGTACTTGAGAATGCACGCGAAAGTAATGAAAGCGGTCATGTACTTATAGTGGACAAGCTAAGCGTTCACTACACAAGCTGACGATGAAGAGTTGTAGTTCGGGCATTGGTTGATGGGCCGACCAACCGAATAGGCAAACAAAGGCATCAGTTGGACATAAAACAGAGGTCGGCCAAGGGATGGCACGACCACCATGGAAGCATATCTATTGTATGCGATGTTGGAGTGAAATATCATCATTCAAACTTGATCATTCGGTGAACAAGGAGGAAGTGCAAAGTAGTGTTAAGCCACAGCAAGGAGGCACAGATCTCATGCGCCCATCCTTGGGCAAGGCCGCATAGTGATAGCGCACAGGTCTCTATTATTGAGTGAGGGCACGGGTGAAGGCACCTGCCATTCAGACAAGGAGAGTGGGTGGTGACTCGGGTGGGTCGCTCGCCCATCGTGCAAGAGAAAACGCGAAGGGTGTCTCAGGTGACTTGGGTAGGTCGCCCGCCCGTCGTGCAAGTGTATGCGGTGGATACTTGGGTGAGGTCGCCGCCGGGTGAAACTGTAACGCCTTGCAGTTGGCAATCAACCAGGCATGCGCTCCCACCATGCAAAGTAGTGAAGTCATGATAAAAGGTGTGGAGCGACCGAGGGCGAGGTGTTATAATACACGGGCGAGTTGGGCGTTTCACAATTATATGGGCGAGTTGGGGAGCTGGCACCACAAGCCGATCAAAGAGAAAGGAAAACGGAAGAACGAGTTGGCGGGTGGTCCTGTGCCATGGGTGCGCTGACCACACAAAGGCATTGTGTTGATCGTAAAGACGTGGTAGTTGGAAGGTTGGATGGAGGGTCGGCCGAATGGCGTGACCTCCACAAGCCATCATATATATGTGCGGTGACTCTTGGCATTTGGAGCATCGCACTTGGCATCAAACGTTCAAACAAAAGGTGCAAAGGGAGGTAGTAAGTTGCAACGAGGTGCAACTCTATGCGCGTGCTCACCAAGCGAAGTCTACATGGTCTTGGCACGAGTTGGAGGTTCGGTTGAAGGCGCAGGTGGTGGGTGTGTGAGGGCGTCCCCCCGCCGAAGGTTGAATGAGTTTTGGTTGTGTGTTGGGTGGTGGGTCGTGCATGGGCACGCCTACCCGACTTGACAAAGGAACTCATGTGTTGTATGTTGAATGGTTGGAGGGTGAGACCACCGTGCAGGTGTGCACGGGTGGGCGCACGACTAGGTTGTAATGCCGGTCGAGCCTAGCTCCCGGCCATTGTAAAATTCCTCATACTTATATTATAAAAGATTCTTGCTGCATATGAATGTGTTCTCCTGTTGCTTCCTGGATGTTTTATGATGTTTATAATGTTAATGGATTCCGCACATCAATTTTATGTTATTCATGGATGAAGATGAATGTTAAGACATAATTCATAAAGTAAGATAACAATGGAACATGTTAATTACTTAGGCGGTGCCACACCTGGCCAATTAAACGAAAAAAGAATTGGGGGCATGATAGGTGGTATCAAAGTGAGGTTCACAATGGGTGATGCTGGTGGATGACGAAGGAAGCAGAGAACAGACATGTATGTAGGGAAAAGTTATGGAAAAATCCTAGATTAACAGTTTGGGTTTTGTGGACTTGATGGTTCATGGCAAGACCATTCAAGCTCTGGTGGACACAGAGGCCACTCATAACTTCATAACGACATTGTTAGCAAAAGAGGTTGGACTGATGATCTTCCCATCGAATGTAGAGGTTAAGGTAGTGAAATCTAGAGCTAAAGTGGCGAGTTTGGCACACAAAGTGCCTATCTAAATAAAAAGTTGGAAGGGTTAGTTGGACTTCACAGTGATGGAGATGAATGACTTCGATATGATATTGGGGCAAGATTTATTGAAGGGAAACAAGGCAATTGTTTTCCCCTTCCGTGATGAGGTGGCGTTGGTTGGACAGTCACAAACTTGGACTTTGCCCACTCTTAGGCAAAGGAGGGAAGTCAAGGTGCAACATGTTTCTACACTAAGTTTGGAGAAGGCTATGAAAGAGTCAGATATGGAGACAAATGCGGTGATGTTCAAGGGAGTCGAAGGTGATGGAGTGAGGATGCCTTTTCTAGCCAATATTTCTGAGGTACTAGCCAAATATACAGATTTGATGCCTAATGAGCTACTGAAGAAACTTCCACCAAGGCGTGTAGTGGACCATAGCATTGAGCTTGAACCAGAGAAGCAACCTCCAGCTAAAGCACCTTATCGGTTGTCAGGACCTGAGTTGGAGGAATTGAAATGACAATTAAAGGAGTTAGCTGATGCAGGTTTCATTAGACCTTCAAGGTCCCCCCTATGGAGCTTCGGTGTTGTTCCAGTAGAAGAAGGATTCGAATGAGCTACGGATGTGTTGTGACCACTGTACAGTGAACAAGCAGATAGTAAGGAACATGTATCCTTTGCCATGGGCTGCTGATTGCTTTGACAAGCTTGCGAAAGCCCGAGTGTTTTCCAAGCAGGACTTGAGGCATGGGTATTATCAGGTGCAGATTGCCAAAGGAGACAAGATGAAGACCGCGATAGTAACAAGGTATGGTAGCTTTGAATTACTTGTTATGCCATTCGGGTTGTGCAATGCTCCTGCTACGTTTTCCACTTTGATGAATGATGTCCTATGACCATACTTGGATTCGTTCGTAGTAGTGTACGTGGACGATATAGTGGTGTACAGTGACAACATGGAGGGTCATAAGAAGCACTTGGCGATGGTGTTCAAAGCACTGAAGTAAAATTAGTTGTACTTGAAGAAGTCTAAGTGTGTCTTCGCTTAGACAGAGATTCCGTTCCTTGGGCATATAGTTGGTCAAGGGTACATATGGATGGAGTCGAGTAGAGTGAAGGTGATCGAGGACTGGGTTGAACCAAAGAATGTCCATGAGATGAGGGTGTTTTTGGGCATGACCAACTACCAACGAAAGTTTGTAGAGGGGTACTCCAAGGTAACATCATCAATGACAGACCTATTGAAGAAAGATAAGAGATGGAGTTGGATGGATAAATGAAAAGGGCATTTGATGACTTGAAGAGGAGGATGGTTACAATATCGATACTAAAGTTGCCTGACTTCAAGAGACAATTTGAGGTACACACAGATGCTTCATATTTTTTCCATAGGAGGGGTTCGTATGCAGGATGGGCATCCAGTGGCATATGAGAGTCAAAAGTTGCAGGATAGAGAACGGAGGTATCCGGTCCATGAGAAGGAGATGACTTCAATCATTCACTGTCTTCATGTGTGGAGGCATTACCTGATTGGGAAGAAATTTGTTGTCAAGAGAGACAACATTGCAACAAGTTATTTTGCATCACAACCGAAGCTTTCTACAAAGCAAGCTTGTTGGCAGAACTTATTGGCAGAATTCGACATGACTATCGAGTATAGACCAGGAAGACACAATGCAATAGCAGATGCCCTTAGCAGGAAGGAACAACTTGCAACATTGGAAGGAGAAGACTGGGAAAAAAGGAGTAGGAGTCAAATTCAGATGTTAGAAGAGATGCAGAATAAGCTCAAGGAAATTATTGAGACTGATACTTAGGCGTAGAATATAGTGAAGTAGATAAAGGAGGGGAAGACATGAAAGTTCTTTCTACGAGATGGATTCTTGTTCTTTGGAAACCGACTCTATGTTCCAAACTCATCTGGACTTAGGAGGCATATTTTGAAGGAATGGCAAGACTCACCATGTGCTAGCCACCTAGGGAAGCGTTGTTCTTTAGCATTGTTGGAGAGAGGATTCTTTTGGGAGCAGATGTGGGAGGATGTAGAGGAGTATGTACATACGTGCATCATTTGTCAACAGGACAAATTGGATACTCAGAGGTAAGGAGGTCTGTTGCAGCCTTTAACGATTCTTGAGAGACCATGGATGAGTGTCTCGATGGACTTCACCACTCAGTTTCCACAGGTTTAGGGGTATAATGGGATAATGTTCATGGTTGATTGTTTTTCCAAGTATGTTGTCTTTGTTCCAACAAAGATGCCTTCTGGAGCCAAGCAGACTGTGGAGTTTTTCTTTAAGAACATAGTGAAGTATTGGGGGATGCCATTAAGCATCGTCTTGGATCGAGATCTGCGATTTACAAGTAGATTTTGGACCACATTGTTCAAGTTAGTCGAGACAGAGTTGTTGATGAGTTCGAGTTACCATCTGCAAATAGATGGACAGTCCGAGAGGATCAACGCATTGCTGGAGGATTACTTGAGACATTATGTGACAACTAATCAGAAGAATTTGCCTGAACTCTTGGATATTGCTCATTTCAGCTACAATATTCAAAAGAGTTTTGCAACAGGGTACAATCCATTTGAGTTGGTGAATGGACAGATACCAGTCACACCACATACCATAGTGACAGGAGGTTTTTTGAGGATTCCTCATGCGAAGAAATTCATGAAGGCTTGGGATGAAACCTTGGAGCTGGCACGGTTGTGCTTGCACAAAGCTACAAGGAGAATGAAGAAATGGGCAGATAGAGGAAGACATGATGTACACTTCAGTGTGGGAGATATGGTGTTTCTTAGGATTACCAGGGAGCAGTTTCAGCCACCTAAGGGGACTGCAAGTAAACTGACACGGAAGTATGAGGGGCCATTTCAAGTGAGGAAGAGAGTGGGAGAAGTTGCTTATGAGCTGGAGCTTCCACACCGTATGCACATGAAGCATCCAGTTTTTCACATGAGTTAGTTGAACAGATGCAGACTTGATACTGATCATCCAGAGAGAGCTGAACCACCAAGAGGACCAGTCGGGATTGTTGACAAGCCAGACTTAGAGTTGGAGAATATTTTGAGCTTCATAACTACAGGGATTGGTTGCCACATGAAACGAGAATTTCTTGTCAGATGGAAGAATGCACCAGAGGAGGAAAGCTGGGAAGCAAAGGACTCACTTTGGAGATGGAAGAATAAGATTGAGAAGTATGATAGGAAGCTACTAAGGAGGTCAAGATTATCGAGGACGACAATCATTTTGATTGGGGGAGGATTTAACGCCTTGTAGTTGGCGAGTCAACTCGTTGTGCCCTCCCACTGTGCAAAGTAGCAAAGTCATGAACAAAGGCGTGGAGCAACCAAGGGCAAGGTGTTATAATACACGGGCGAGTTGGAATTTCACATTTATATGGGCATGTTGGGGAGCTCGCACCACAAGTCGACCAAAGCGAAAGGAAAATAGAAGAATGAGTTGGTGGGCGGTCCCGCGCCATGGGTGGACCAACCACAGAAAAGCGTTGTGTTGATTGTAAAGATGCAGCAGTTGGAAGGTTGGATGGAGGGTCGGCCGAATAGCGTGATCTCCACAAGCCATCATATATATGCGCGGTGACTCCATTCGGCCGACCTCCACAAGCCATCATATATATGCGCGGTGACTCTTGGCATTGGAGCATCGCACTTGGCATCGAACGTTCAAACAAAAGGTGCGAAGGGAGGTAGTAAGCTGTAGCGAGGTGCAGCTCTATGCACCCGCTTGTTGGCCAAAGTCTACACAGTCTTGGCACGAGTTGGAGGTTCGGTTGAAGGCGTGGGTGGTGGGCGCATGAGGGCAGCCGCCTGCCGAAAGTTGAATGAGTTTTGGTTGTGTGTTGGGTGGTGGGTCGTGCACGGGCGTGCCCACCCGACTTGACAAAGGAACTTGTGTGTTCTATGTTGAATGGTTGGAGGGTGAGACCACCTTGCGGGTGTGCACGGGTGCGCGCCCGACTCGGTTGTAATGCCCATCAAGCCTAGCTCCCAGTCATTATAAAATTCCTCATACTTATAATAAAATATTCTTGTTGCATATGAATGTGTTCTCCTGTAGCTTCATAAATGTTTTATGATGTTTGCAATGTTAATGGATTCCGCACATTAATGTTATGTTATTCATGGATGAAGATGAATGTTAAGGTGTAGTTCGTAAAGTAAGATAACAATGGAGCATGTTAATTACTTAGGCGATGTCGCACCTAGCCAATTAAATGAAAAAATAATTAGGGGTGTGACATAAACAAAGGTGAATGATCAAGTTGGACCAAGATCATGCAGTTTGCGGACATGGGTGGATGAGGATACTCACATGGAGGAACCTTATGATGATGATGTAAGTACTATTGATACTTTTGTTTCATTTGAGCTTTTGGGAGATGAACCATATGTAGGGAAGAGCAAAGCCAGTTTGCCGATACAGGGAAGCATCTTACCATGGATGTCTATGATGAGACCTCGTATGGAGAAGCAAGGATTTTTTACTGTTGCATGACTTGTTGGGTTGTTTTTGACCTTGTGGTAGAAGGTACAAAGGCTCGTGACAAGGGAGGAACATGATGATCATTGCAGAGGAATGGGTCATGCTTTAGCTACATGGAGGATTGGCTAAGTGCTCGGCATGACTCATGGACAGATTGGAGGGCGCACACTTGAGGTATGATGATACTTGGGTGGACTTCTCATGGCCGAGACCGGGAGCAAGTCTTGATGGAAGCTTTAGTGGGGGAGCTATGATGGAGAGACTCATGTGATGATGATATGGTTGGGTGACCATGTTCACTAGACCGAAGATTGCAGACATGGATGGGGATGACCAATTATTGTGATGGGTCTACTTGGTTGGACTACATGGGAAACTTAGTCATGGAAATCAAGTTGGAGACATGAACCATGGCAGTCTTATCCAGGGACATTATGCAGGAGCACTTGTAGAGGTGTCACTCATGGGCATCCAATGAGGAGTACCAATGCAGGGATGTTGTGCAGGTAGATTTGCTGGTGTGACATGGAGATGTTTTACTTATGAGCTGATGGAGAGGTTGTGCACTCTTGTACAACAAGGCCATGGACTTGGATGGAGTTGTGAGCAGACTATGGAGCATTCCCACTACATGGAGGGTTGAGGCATCTTGAAGAGACCTTTGGGCCAAGACTTGTATGCTTGCTAGAGTGTTGGTTGGAGATGACTCATGGAGCTCATGATGGCATGAAGTTGTGCCTTTCAGGGAGAATTCATATATGGTGGACTCAGAGGATCTGATGCATTAAGGAGTTGAGGTCAGAGACTTTGATGTAGGATGGGATGCATACTTTCAAGTACATGTATGGGTGTAGGCATGAAAGAGTGACTTGATGTGGAGGATCAATATGAGACACTTTGGTGTGATGGGGCTACAATGATGATGATGCCTTGGTGGCAACACTTGGGCATGGGTTGAGCCCAGACTTAACCACTTTTGACACATGGGAGTTGATTGATCTATGATCACAGGCAGCACATGGATAGTTGAGATAGTTGTCTACTTGTTTCTATGGCAAACTTGAGGGATGGTACATTACAGATGTGATGGAGGGTTGCTTCATGGACCTGGATGTGGCACATCGAGAGTCAGAGGTTGATGAGATGATCTCTTCATATTGAGGAGATACACATATGGATGATGATGTTGGGATAGATGCAATTGATTTCATGTAGCACATTGACACCAAACATCATGGACAACATGTTGTAGATGAGATGGAGACTATTTCATGGACCTGAGCATGGCTTACCTGTAATGAGATGGATTCTCGATCGAGTTGAGGATGTGACAGGATGTTCTAAGAAACAACTAATGGTGGCATGAGGATGTGCATTCTCATGGTTTGGGCATGATGGTTGGATTAGCTACCCAACTAGTTCAAACATGCGAGCTATAGCGTGTACAAAGATGTGTTAGAATTCATTGGAGTATCATGGCAGCAGTTCACATGATGGCGATAAATGATGAGGTCGACACGATATGTTGCAGGAAGCATGTAGCTTGAGATGGAGGGGTCAGCCTTCCATGATGGAGAGCAGCATGTGAAGATTGTGATAGGGTGGTTGATGATCATGGATTAAGATGATTTCCGATGTATGACATACCGATGGGGTGTATGACTTGGTATGGATCTCTTAGTGATAGTTGGTTGCCGGGACGAGATATTGTCAAGGACGACAATGACTTCAAGTGGGGGAGAATGTAAGGAGCTGCGGTTCGAGGCACGACTGCCACGCGAAGTGCAATGATTTTGGCGAACAAACGAGCTCACGGTTGGATGAGTTAACAAAAGACCGAGCTAAGTACTTGAGCATTCGTGTGAAAGTAATGAAATTGGTCATGTACTTATAGTGGACGAGCTGAGCGTTCACTACTGTCACGCGGAATCAGTCGATCTTGCAGACAAGACAGACCTTCCTAGAATCTAATGAAGACCTAATGACAAACAAACCAACCAAACACTATCTTTCTCTAAATGCACTTTATAATTAATGGGAAACAAGTGTGTTTAAGGGCCTACCTCATGTCCAACGCAAGTTCGGAGATGCCTTCACTTCTTTGATCCAAGTAAGTTCCTTCGTCGCAAAACTGCAAGCACAAACAAGGCAAACAATTAAATAGCACCTGAATATCCAATATTATAAAACATATTTAA
>APFE030844182.1:0-10853 GCA_000404065.3 Pinus taeda
AGCACCAAAAATGGGCTCTAGATGCAAAAAAAGAAGTAAAAAAGGATGCTAATCACAGGATTTGTTGTAGTGCCAAAAGGAGTTTCATTGCAGATCCTCTACCTCAAAAGTGTGAGGATTGTATTAAGGAGGAATGCCATAACTCGAAACATCATTCACATGATGCAGATGTTTAGAATCACACACTTGAACCAACGATTTATGGAAACTTTGATAGACTTGAAGAAAGTGATGGTATTCCAAAGAGGGCCACTTCTTCATTTTCTTCACCTCCTCATGAAGACAATAAAGGTGAAATAGGCAGGTATAAATCTGGTTCTAAACATCTTCCTTTTGATTTTGTAAAGCATGGAAAAAGAATTGCATGTTCCTTTTGTGGTTTGGATAACCATTATGTTTCTAGATGTTGGAAGAGGATGGCCACACATAGGAAACTTTTGAAGGAAAAGAAGCAAGCAGCCAAAGGTCCATAGGACAAGGCAAATCATGCTGTCAAAAGGATGCACATGTGATGCACTTACTGCCATAAGCAACGAAATCTTACTGAAAGTTGTTGGACTTTGAATCCAACATTGCTTCCACCAAAGTTGAAGGAGAAGGTGGAGAAAGAAAATGGCAGGGACAAAGATTCCATGATTGATGTGGTTCAGGTTGATTCACATATTTATGCTAACGTGCAAACAAAGGAGGGACCTTTGAAATGGATTGGTAAGAAATGGTTAGAATTCTTATCCAATTAAGGCTGCATGTCTAGTGGTGCATGTGTTTGCATTTATTTGTGGAATAAATGCAAGTTGTAGGATCTTACCAAATGGTAAATAGAAAGAAGTTGAATAGGAAACTCACTTTATTGCTACAACAATATGTTCATTTCAGCTTCGGAAGTACAGTGTACTTAAGTGAAAGTTGAAATATGGAATGCATATCTGAGCATGGGATGCATGTAATGCTGGTTTGGGAGAAGTCAACTTGGTCTCTAAAATGGAGATAAGGATGAAGTGTTTCATCTTTTGGAAAAGAGTCCTAAAGGTCTTTTTCCTACATGCTTGACTTGAAGAGTCAATTGTTGTAAAGGCATGTTTTATTGGCGTGTTATATAGCTAATCATTTGTATGCATATATAAGATATGGAAGGGTTCATAAGATGTGAAATCTGTTTCTTTGTTGAAGTAGGAGTTAGCCCATGCAGTTGTTGTCTATATTCCTGCTGTTGTTAACAATTGTTGTTGGCAGCTTTTCAAATAGGTACAAATGAAAGTTTTGTGGAGCAGATGTACTTCACGTTTGTTTGAGCCACCTTGGATCAAGGATCAAGGTAAAGAAGCTCAAACCGCCTTCTGTAAACTTCATAGTAGAAGTTCTGCGTTAAGTCAAGGAGGAAAACAGTTCTTCCCAAAATGACCAACCCATCCAAGAAGGGAAGTGGTTAAATATTTTGGCTCAGAGGCACTATTCAAAGGCAAGTGTAGGGAGGCTGAAAAAAGAGGGTGTTGTTACTCTCATTTACTGCTCAGATCAGTATATCGGTCTTTTGGTGGACCAAAAGTTCTTTTAGTGGGAAGGCATGATCCGGATTTGGATCCTTAAACTCTCTTAAAGCTACCTAAACTCTGTAAAAATTCATACCGAAGTTTAAAATCTTATGGATGTCGAAGCCTATCATAAATAACCTCTAAACATGACAATTTGCAGCCAACACAGAGCAACAAGGACCTTCGGTCAAAGTGCATTGATCGTTGACCCAAGGGGACTGTGCATGGTGCAAAAATGGCAGTTAGGAGGCTTAGACCAGAAAATGGAGGCTGTTTCTGATGCACGATTAGGCGTTCGTTAGGAAAAACCCCTCGAAATGGAAAAGCCCTGAACACTTGGTCATAAGGAAAGCCAAGAAATTGTGGGAAAAGTGCTAAAACCGAAGGTGGGTCCCGTGCTCCAAAACCGGCAGAATATCGGAGGCATTTCGGGCGGTAAGTGGGTTTGTCAGAGGACCCAATGATGCCATACAGTGAATGACGCGTGTCCGGCGGATGAGAGAGAAAACCACTCTCATCACGGGCTAACATCTGAGTAAGTCAACCGTGTGATAAGAGCAATAACCATAGGATCTGGAGGCCCCAGATCTAATGGCAGAGATTGCACTCGATGGGAAATAAGATTCGATGGAGAAAATAAGCTTCGACACATAAAGGTTGAAGTCCGATTGGACTGTTGAGTTGGCAAATGAATCATTTCATAAAGTAACTGAAGTAACGAACCGCTTGAGGAAGAACTGGATTAGCTAGTCAGGAGACAAGTGGCCACCTTTCTGTGAAGCGTTACAGTGATGATGACGCAGAGCAGGGAATTCCAGTGGATAGAGGCAGGCAATCCGAAGAGCTGAGAGAGGAAGCGAACAGTCATGAGACAGATTGGCGTTAATCCATGAACAGACAGAGAGTAAAAGGGGAGAAAAAAAGGGAGAGCAGCTGGAAGTAGTAAGAAGAACTGGAAGTAGGGAAACTAGAGCCGAGCTCACTGTAATAAGCAGAGCCACTAGAGGTTGGAGGCATAACCGAAAATCCAAAGAGCTTAATTGACAGTAGCATATTGTTGTTGGAGTTTCTTGGAGGTCGAGCAACTCACGGAGGCATGCAGAGGCCACGAGAAAGAGCTTAGAGAAGCTAGAGCCAAGAGCCAGGGCGAGCGTTAGAAGCCAAAACTGAGAGCCAGAACCAGAGCATGAGCCACAGAACCAAAGCTAGAGTCAGAGTTACAGCCAGAGCTAGAAAGCCGAGGAGCTCCAAGAGCCAAGGGATAAGATGGTGTTCTAAGCCCAATGTTCCTGTATAAAACATTGGAGTTAAGTGTAGCACTTGTAAAATAACTATTGCCATAATCCCAGAGAGCCTAATCAAGTTGATTAGAGCTCAAGGAGATGTAGCCCAAGATATTACGGTGAACTCCATATTATATTGTTGTCTTATGTGCTTGTTTTTACTGCTGCTTTAACTACTATTATATGAATTTATATGTCAGTTTAAGTACCTTCCATATCAACACAAACAATAGATTTTAAAGTAAATAACCGGCTGAAAACAATACAAGCATACAACCATATTTTCAAGCATTTCTTATTTCTGCATTGGTTGATCAAATAGACTTGGGAAAATTTAAAGCTTTGGAAGTGGGAGAGGTTCTTGTAAGTCAGACAAGAAGCCTAAGAGCCCCATTTTTAGATCACTAACTAGCTTGCACTCTTACCTTTTCGATGAAAACCATAATAAAAAAAAAAACCTCAGAAACTTTTTTTGAATGCATCTTCATCTATACTATCTTCCTTAGAAAGCATGAGAAAAGATCGAAACTTTTTATTTACGATAGAGCTTGCCAGGTAAGATTTCTCTAACCATTCAAAGTTTGGATCATGAAATTTGAAACAACCTTGAAAACCCTAAAATCATTGAAAAGACGAATTTTCGATTAAAGATAGGATCAAGATGAGAATCTTGTGGGAGAAAATAAATTTGATCATGTTCAAAGGGCTTGCCAAGATAGTGAGGGCCTGACATAACCATCGATAAGGGCTGAAATGCCTCAAATGCTTGACAAGTATCTGAACAAGGAAATGATAAACTATCAAGATCAAAGAATATATGACAACTATAATCAAATATGATGGTGAGAAAATGATAAGTTGAATGACAATCATGAGGACCAGAATTATGATCAGAAAGACTAATTAAAGCATAATATTTCCAATTATAAGACAATAAGGATATGCCAGTATGAAACTTTTTGAAAATGCTATGAATAATAGAATCATCTTCCTCACATGATGAATGTAACAAACCATTTCTTGTAACTAATTACACACTGCACTAGCATTGTAATTTTTGAAAGAAGTGAATAGGAATGCTAGTATAGCAAACACATGAGGCCAGTCAAGATACAATGAGTGAAGAATAATTTGATTTTCCAAATAAATCATGGATTTATTAGCACTCAAGAGGATTTCAAGTACGATGAATAAAAGGATTAACAATATATCATTCGTAATAAAAACCAGGAGTTGACTATTCCAAAATGCATCTAATAGACATGATTCCTTCACCCAAAGATGGTATTTGAAATGATCAACTTCACAGTTCCATGCTTCTATGAGAGATACACACTCCAAACCTGAGTTAAGTACAAGAGCCTTGCATGGAGATGAATCAACTAAATTAAAATATTGAATCCAATCATAAATCAAAATTTTAAAGTTTGAAAGACTATATCCAGAAACTGAACATCTTTCAAGAAGGAATTTACATCCAGTGAAACCATGCAGAGAAAAGCATTTTGTGAGAAAAAACAAATCTAACTTAGTTTTGGGACCTTACTAGATTCACGAGATCCTGACATAACCATCAATCGAAGTTGAACTTCCTCGACTTCCTAAGAAGTCCCGAAATTTTCAAGGATTGTAGAATCACATTTTGAAGATTGAACCACATCATACATGGTGTACAGATAGGTGTTGCGAATTATTTCAACGAGACCACTACTAACTAGATGAAAACCATCCCTACCACTAATTTGATTAGATTTTAGAAATTCAATAACCATATTAATTAATTCTAAAGATTCTTCTAAAATAACATGTAAGGATGAATATACTAGAAAATTTCATGAGTAACCTGGATAGAAAAAATTTCTTCACACAAAACTGAAAATGACAAGGAGTAGAGTGGATATTCAATTCTTTGATTATTTTCTTTTTCATCATGGATAACCTCACTACCTTGTGTACATTGAGAAGTTAACTCATCAGATGAAGAAATTTAAGAGCATGGAGTATATTCATCACAAGTATATGCATCACACACGATAGAGAAAAAAGGATAGTGACATGAAGAGGAAGTTTTGATAAGGACATCTTCTTTGACTAGATCAAATTTCAGATCTAATTCTTTTAAATCAAAATCTTCTCGAGAAACCAAAATATTAGCCATGCACTTGGGCATTCATCATTGCATACATCGATGGAGTCATCAATATTATAATGATGGTTGCCCAAGATTATAGATTTATTAAGAAAAATAACTTCATTCGATTGAATAACGAGATTAGTAGATTGAAAATCATCCAAGAATGAAGGAGCAATACCTTAACATGGGGGACTTTGAAAAATAGAGTAAATATCGAAATAATCCTCATTTTTATACTCCTCTACCCATGTAATATGACCACCTTGTACTTGATCACAATTTGAACCAACAACTTGAAAATCAAGAGAGTGTGAAGAACTAGTTGGTGGACCATATTGATCACGTGGATCATGGTACAAAGAGTCATGGCATGTAGATAATATAGGATGAAAATTGTCCCTTCAAGAAGTAATACTTTTAGTGCAACTAGATTCAAAATTGAGGTTAAGAATGTTACTATCATCTTGAGGAATGGGAGGATTTTTCTTCACCTTAGGCTCGATGAACCATTCCAAGGTTTCCTCCATCAGATCTGGATCATGAGAAAAGGATGAAATTTGAAGAGATGAATAAACCATTTGATTTTCAGATTTCCCAACTTCGACATCACTACAGGTAGGCACATTATTGGAATTGAAAAAGGAGGAGGAAAAGGAACAAAAGGGATAGTAGGTTCCTCCTCTGAAATTAGAGATGTCTCATGATCTACAAAAGTTTGGGAAGCAAAAAATATCAAGGTTTCAAATTCAACATGAAAAGAGATATGAACCAAATGCTCAAACTTTTGTTTCAATAAATTCCAATTTGTATTCTATTCAGAAAATTCATAACAAAGGTGAAGGAATAGATTATAAAAATCCTCAATTGATTCATTAGGATTTATTCTTAGTTGATTAATTATTTTAAGGACATCCCAGTAATCATACCTATCAAATGCTAAATGAAGCTCCTTGATGAGGTGTTAAAAAGAATGAATGGAAGTGGGTGGTAGGGTATGACACCATTAGTTAACTTGACCTTCAAGTGTGAGGCAAAAACGAATACGAGACACAGCTTCACAATCAATTTCATAGTGCTCACAAAAAATTAAGAAAAAGAGATGCATGCTTAGTAATGGATGTATCACCCTCACTATAAAACTTAAAATGAGACAAGTCATCAACTTGTTCCATGGAGATGAAAAGTTTACCAGATGATAGGTTAGAGAAAATTTTTAGGATTATGGTTTTGGGATGAGAAATTTAAGGTAAGAGGTTCAAAACATACTCAATGGGCACAACCTGTCATCTATCCCTTCTAGCACCATTTGTTGACGGTGTTGGAAGTCCATCATCCAAGGGGGTATCCCCAATGAAAATTCCCAATCAGTCTTTTCATTGTTTGGTTTGGGATCCCTTCCAGAAACAAGGTCAGGTTGCCATATTTTCTTTGAGATTTTCCTTAGCTAAATGTTTAGCATGAGAGAGTAATGTACATGTACTTTCGAATGCGAAAGTGAGTATGTCTTATGGAGTGTTTAGTTGCAAAATGTATCAAGGTTCTTCTACCAGAGGGGAAATAAGAGAGCCTTTAAAAGAAGAGTAATAGTACTAATCTAGTAAAGATACACAAGCATATACATATGAATGAATCATTGATAAACTAGCGAAGTAGTTCACATAGAAGCAACAATTTTTAAAACACATACGACACACCTTCAACAAGATATGTACCAAAGTGATAGAAATAGTTCAATCTCCTTAGTAAAAGTAAAAACAATATACATCGCAAACATTCAAATAATATTATTACAATATTTACAACATATGCATGAAAGTGTGTTGGCTCAAAAAGCTTCGAAATTAAGCAAAAGTTCCAAGATACGTCAGTATGGTGTACACCACTAGCTCCAATAGTGAAGCGTTAGACAAACCAGTTTCTCCTCCAAAAGAACTATCTTCCTCTATAATTCTTGGTAGGAGGATCCAAGGTGAAAAGTCCTTTGCATGAGCTATGAGGGTGTATATATAACAAATGGAGTGACCATTCACCTCCCTTGTGACTCTTGGACTACCCTCATGATTGTTTGACTTCTCTATGACCTTTTGAATCCTTCATGACTTTTCACATTCTAGATGATTCTTGGACTTCCACTTTACATTACATTTCTCATACATCGAAATTACATAATCCAAAAATTATGGCTCATATACATCTTGACATGAATCCTTGACAATAAATGACATGACATTGATGGCATGGGCTACATGATGATATGGAAATGTCAAGCCATTATTGCTGCTAATATCTTTGTGTCTTCTTGAAAGAGGGTACATGTTCTTCTTCTCCCTCCTCCATAAGGCATGAAGGTAGGGAGTCTTTAATATGCCATTGATCTCCAAATGTTGTCATAACCTGGGGCCCCTTAGTCTTTTATTTATTGATCAAATTATCTTTGTACCTACAAAGGTGACTTCTAGCAGGGTCTACTTCTTCATCTCCTTCATCATCATCCTTCCATAACATGATATAATACCTGCAACTAAAATCGACTCATGACAAGATTACATTAGTCCCATAAACCCTTAGTTTATCATTCTTCATGAAAACAACTGAATGAGCCGAAACTGGGTGTTAGGCTGAGAGATTGACTCAAGGATTTCATAATTGTGTAGTTGAAGAGATTAGGGGCAAGGAATAAGCCTTGAGACTATGCAGTTCAGGAAAGCCATGGAAAGATAACTACGTAGTTGAGGGGTTCAAGGAGACATGCTTGAGGCTTGGGGTTTCCCACTGCAAAATTATGGAGAGACAAAGGCCTAGGGCTTGTGTAGTTCAAGGACTCAAGTTGGAGGCTTATTGCTTGAAATTACGTATTGCGCAGAAGAAAATGACAGGAAAGCAAGGATGTGTAGTTTTGAAGATCAAGGGTTGGGACTGAGGATTGAGACTTCATAGTGCATAGTTTGGGAAGGAAAGAACTACTCATTTTAAAGTTCCAAGAGGCAAGTTTCGAGTTTGAGGCCTGAGACTGTGCATAGTGTAGTTCATGAAGGTTGTGTGAGGTCAAGTTTCTTGGGAAGGTACTTTTCCAGATTTGGCTAAGTATTGGATCAGTAAGGCTAAAGTGAATAAGGAAAAAACTTGAGCATGATCACACACTTATAATAGTTGATGACACAACATTGATCACTTACAACACATGCATAAAATAATTCCCCTAATGTGACAACAATGTGAGAGCTTTCCCCAAGTGCGACAGTAAAGGTACACCTTGCAATGATAGTGATGGCACTTGTTCGAAAATGCTTGAAAATTTGGGATGAGTATAATAAATGTCTAGATGATAAGTAGGACTCATTAATATCAAAGCTAACCCTTTAAACAAACCAAAAATACATTTGTGCAATATGCAATGCATTCTATGCCAAAATACGAATCTTCAGTGTTCTTTGAAAGAGGACAATAACACTTAGAGTGAACACATGTAATAACTCTTGATACTAGAAGTGACGATAAGAAAAGTCAAAGTAGGATCTAAAATTTGGGTGTAGGCAAAAATTTTGGAGGGTGTTGTGGCAACGACAAAAAATCTTGATCATCCTTTTTTTCCAGCTAAACTTCTTAATTTCTCTAATTTTAGAAATTATGGCCTTTTATAGGTTTTAGCAATTCCTCTTCTAATTTCATCTGTAACTAACTTTGGATTTTCTTCCAAAAGCATTGCCAAACTTGTAACTCCATTAAATTTATTCTTAAGCCCCCTTTTCTCAGCTTTTTACCTGTTTTTCTCTGCGACCGTTGGCTAGGCCTTTTAGGTGCTAAGTCCCTTTTATCTGTCGGGGGTCCAAAATTTCTTTGTTTTACGCTTCCATGCCCTTTATCTATTTCTACATGAAATAAACAAGTGTTATAAGCCTGGTGTTCCCAAGTCCAACACTGATCTGTTTGAGCCTCTTTATGAACCATTGGGGTCACACCGTTGAGTTGACGTGTCCAGTGGGGACTGTCCCGGTGCCTTTTGATTGGTAGTCACTTACCTTTGTGTCTCAGTGCTCTCCTGCCACGCGCCATCCACTCTGCACTCTATTGACAATCTGCTAGGTTTATCCCTATGGGATGATGTGTCTTGTGGGGTCCTCTAGCCTCAATCTTATTTGATGTCACCTGCCAATCCGATGTGTCCCAACACTCCATTTTACTAGCACTTCCTCTTTTCACTTGTGTTAAGTCTTCTGAGTTGTGACTGCTAGGATGATGTCATGATGACATCACCAGGGACATGTGTCAACCACTAGTTGGTTCACATGTCACTCAAAAATAGGCCCTTTGGGCAACCAAAAAATGTTGAAAATGCATGCCATTTTTCCACCCTCATTTGGACCACATCATTGTTTATGTCAACATCCATCCATGTCATCTCCAAGAGCTAATAACATGTTTCCATGTGTCCTGTCAGAGAGGAGAGAGAAAGGGTCCCTAGATCCTATGTTTTGTGAGCAATTTCTTTGTTAATGTTTTTTTAATCAAAAAACACCAGGTTGAAGAACTCAACACTAGTCCGTTAAAATTTGTTTTATTTAGAGGAGAGGTCCTAGGTTGTTTCTCTACCATTGATATGCACGAACGGGGGTATGGGAAACCACCTCCCATGGCCTCTAAGCCTGACAATACTACAATCGAAATTCCCATCGGAATGCTGCCACATGGCCTAATGCTCTGAGGTGCACCCACAAGGGTAAGTCCGTTGGGATGGCGTCAACACCTGGCATCATCCTGCACCATTCATCCCAATGCTAAGAATTTTGCACCATAACCATTCCGTCGGGATTCTACTACTGGGGTGACTTCATCGAGTGGGTTCCACGAACACCCAATATAAATGCTTCATGTTGAATGTGTTGTCACTCCACGTCAACCCATAAATCTTTGTGGTCACTTCGTCATGCTTTGTTTTTAGGTTTAGCACTTTCTCCATCTTTGGATATGCGCCAAAGATCCTCCATCCACCTTTTAACTCTGATAAATTTGAATTAAGGTCTCCAAAATTTGGCTGGATCTATATTTTGAACAAGGAGGCCATTTTTCAGATTTCCACATATCACTAGAAATCTCTTTCAAATCTCTTTCCATTTGAATGGGTTTGACTTTTGTTTGAAGTGATATTCTACATCAAAACTAGATATAAATATTAACACCATTAATACTACCATGTTGAGCCATCATTCTCCTTAAGATTTCTTCCTTAGACCGTCTTTTCTAGCTGTGCCACCTGTTGACATCAATGGACACCTTGCTTCCATCAATGACAACATATTTCAACAAATATACAATTAGAAAAAGTGGAATCGACTTCTCTTCATGTATAGTTTTAATCCTAATTAGGTCATTATCATGGAATATTTCAACTAGATAAGCCCCTATCCATTTGGTCATGAGTTTCCCTTTAAAACCCCTAAATCTTGAGTCATACAAGAGGGCCCAATATCCCTCCTGGAAGGTTTCTGTTTCTAAATGCTTTTCATGCCAAATTTTTCTTTTAAGTTAAGTTACCACTTCGGTATGCAGTATGCAATAAATATTGCATCCTATATTCATTAATTGCATTTAATTGTCGCAACCTTTCATCCTATACCTCAGTGATATCCATGTCAAGCAAGGCTTTCATCCTCAATGTGTTGTACTCAAACTCAATAGATAATACGACATTCTTTCCATATACTAAATCATAAGGGATGAAACCTGTAGTTGTCTTCCAGGTGAAATTATAGGCCTAGGTGGCCTCAACAAGGCTCTCTTCCCAATCCTTTTTTGTTATTGTTGATCACCTTGGTCAAAACTCCCTCTAGTGCTTTTTTAGTCACCTCCACCTATCCATTTCCTTGAGGGTGATATAGAGTAGATTTATGGTTTTAGATTTTGTTT
>APFE030844187.1:0-12474 GCA_000404065.3 Pinus taeda
GTATACCTAGGGGGGATAATATGGGGTACAAAGGGAGGTACCCAAGGGAATAATGTAATAATGGGATGGGCCATAGTAATAAATAAGGTGGTTAACCTGTATCATTCAAGGGACCACAAGTAGTTAGCAATAATGTAATAAACCCATGGTATTAGATAGATGGTATTGAGGGAACCATGTTAATAACCCATGGTATTGTATGTATGAGGCCTGTATAGAGGCTAGAGACTCCCCATTGAGAGATGTCAAGGAATATTGTATGAACAGGCATATGGCTTGTGGAGTGTTCTCCTTAAGGAGTGAATGTATGGTGTTGCCCTACCTTAAGGGTTTGATATTAATAAAGTGAAGCATTTTCTATATTTCAGATCTTGTTATTTCTGGGTTTGTTTTCATTATCATGTATTTTTAGATCAAATCTATAACAAGTGGTATCAGAGCACTTTCTTGGACAAAGTGGAGAATATTTTAATTTTAATTTTAATTTTTTTTATTTTTTGCAGGAATTTTTTGGGGCAGCGAGTTTGGAGATCAGATCTGTACGTTTTGGTGCAAAATCTGCAAAATCTAATTGCAGATCTGGATTGTTTGTGAAAAAATACCCAAGTTCAAAAAAAAAATCAGTCTAATTGGAGTTCGAATGAGGGAAATATTGCTGATTTAAAAATTAGTTGGGTTGCAGACATTTTTTCGAGGTGGCGAGTTTGCGGAGCAGATCTGTACGTTCTGGGGCAAAATCTGCAGAATTTAATTGCAGATCTGGATTGCTTGTGAAAATACCCAAGTTCAAAAAAAAAATCAGTCGAATCGGAGTCCGGTTGAGGAAGATATCGTTGATTTAAAATTAGCTCTTCTTTTTTTTTTCAGAATTTTTTTTTTGTGACGGCGGGACAGTTGCAGCGTGGATCTGAAATTCCAGTGCCTAGATCGAGATTTCTACCATATGGGAAGATGCGGAATGGTTGTTCCATTTCCGAAAACAGGTCATAATAGGGATTCTGAGTAATATTGACGGAATTGTGGCCATTTCAAATTTTTGTCAAGTAAGCAATTTGTTTTACAAAACCTCTTCATGGCTTTATGACAGTAAGCTTTTTAAAGGATAAGATGATTGGACTTCTATTGAAAGTTTTATAGCATATCATAAGTTGGACCGTCCAGGGTGTTGGAAGGACAAAATAGGGTCTTATTTTAGAAATGATGGTGCTATATGGTGGCAATCACTTGACAGTGAGTTTCTGAGGTTATGTAGCACTGATGTAATAGAAGAACTACTTTTGGACGAATGGTCTCATACTAGAAAGGAGAAAACCACAAAACCTAGCAAAGATTTTATTGGTATAGGAAAGAAGGAAACCAAGAAACCTAAAGGGTTATTTTTTGCGAGTATCTCCTTATTGCAGGTTCATGGATTGATTCAGAAGGAGAATATTGTTGAGTTTATAAATCTTAGTTGCAAGCATAATTTTATCAATGTTAATTTGGCAAAAAAATTGCAAGTTCCAGCAAAACACATTGAAAACATGTAGGTTGATAATGAGGATGTTCAAGTTTATAAAGATTTGAAGCTTTCTATGGATAAGTATGTGTTGCGTTGTGACTTTTATATTTCAGATATGGATAACATGGATGTTGTTTTGGGATATCTTTAGATAGAATCTGTGGGTACTGTCAATATTAATGTGCAGAAGAAGTTCCTGAAGCTCTGGTATAAAAAGAAGAAAATTACATTGCAAGATATTTCCATTAAGACCCAAGCATAGACTATGGAGGCAGAAAGCACAAAGCTCTAATGACGCTTACACATCAGATGATGAGCCTTTGATGGTCAACAACCAAACACAAACATCAAACTAGGTACAAGAAAAACAGGTAGATTCCAAGGAGGCTGAAGCAGAAACTGTTACCGATACTGATACATCAGATGAGGACTCGTTGGTTGAAGTAATATTGGAAGATAAGAAACAACAACAGGCACCACAACATGTACCAGATACCAATCAGGCTCCATTAGGTGGTGAATTAAAGAAAGATACACCGTTGGTTAACACTTCAGCATATCACCACCCACATCACCCCGCAAGAAAACAACTAACAAGATGACAAATAATTAACTACAGGGACAACAACCTTTGCATGACAGATAGAGGGGTGACGATCCACCTACTACGCATCAACACAGAAGAGCCGCCAGGGTCAACCTCCATCTCAAGCAAGCGAGGCACCAGCTAGATCGAGAGCTCACCTTTCTCTGGGATGGCTAGATGCACGTGCATGGTACCAGTGGACTACTTTTTTGAGTAGATCTTATTATTTGTGTTCTTCCCATGTTTCAGGGACGAAACATGTTAAGGGGGGTGGAATGTAGTATACCTAAGGGGGATAATATGGGGTACAAAGGGAGGTACCCAAGGGAATAATGTAATAATGGGATGGGCCATAGTAATAAATAACGTGGTTAACCCATATCATGTACGGGACCACAAGTAGTTAGCAATAATGTAATAAGCCCATGGTATTAGATAGATGGTATTGAGGGAACCATGGTAATGACCCATGGTATTGCATGTATGAGGCCTATATAGAGGCTAGAGACTCCCCATTGAAAGATGTCAAGGAATATTGTATGAATAGGCATATGGCTTGTGGATTGTTTTCCTTCCTTAAGGAGTGAATGTATGGTGTTGCACTACCTTAAGGGTTTGATATTAATAAAGTGAAGCATTTTCTATATTTCAGATCTTATTATTTCAAGGTTTGTTTCTATTATCATATATTTTTAGATTAGATCTATAACACCGTGTTAGCCTTTGGAGCCTCTGCGTCACCCATGCTGGCTCTCCTTAGGCGCTGCGCAGCTCCTGGCTGCCTTTGCGTGGCTTTTGGCTGCCTCTGCGTGGCCTCTAGCTGGCTCTGTGTCCTTCTCTCTGGCTTCTGCGCTGATGCTCCCGGTATCCTCTTTGCCTCTTTGCTTCTGTATTCACTGCGCCAAAAGTTGCAACTCTAATCACTCTTTCGATTTCTTCAGCAAGCCCCCCCTAGAAAATCAAATTCTTGATCAACTCGGTGTTCTCCAAGTGGCCCTCAAGCCTCTTCTTATACTTTTCTCGTTGATAATTCAACGGCCGAGATTAAGTCCCTAATCAACGACTAAGATTAGATCTGGCTTGATCCAGGACTTTTGGACCATTCTAACTCAGTTTTATATTAATTCACATTAATATTTTATTTTCCTTAAGTTTAGACTTAGGGACTCCATTAAAAATATTATTTATTTTAATATCTCCCAAACTAGTTAGATTCTGCCCAAACCATTTCTGGGTATTGGGGATCTCATGTGCTTTAGCCTCTCCACCAATTTTCGTGGCTAGAGCAGATCCGATGCTACCCCAAATCAACACTCCCTCCCAACGAGGATTGTGCTCTAGTAATACTCTTCATTGAGCATCACCCTGATCATCCGACACTAGTCCTTGTGATGATGCTAGGCCTATTACCCAACATCGTCTACACTGTTGCATCAGTACAACAACTCTCTCTGCATCCGTGCTGCTCATGGCCCTACCACTGCCATTGCTGCATCTGCATTGTAATCCCTCTCATCATGCCGCATTGTGCCGCCCATAGCACTGCCACTACTAACAGCTGCACTGCAACTTAGTTACTAAGAAGTAAGTAACTGATATCCCAACTCTAACATCTGCTTCAGTTCCGCTACTCCTCTTTGGGGCTCCTGTAGCAAGGTATAGTCCAAGAGGTTGGGTACCTCAAGGATCCTGCCCCTCATCGCCTATAGTCCGTCTGACTACAGCTTGATGTCTCCCCACTTCCTCTCACGAGGTGCATGAGCACTCATGGCACAATCATCATCTGTCTCCACTTGTTTCTTTGCCCTTGCTGGCGCAACCTTGGTCTCAAAAGCCTCTCCCTTGCTCGTCTTCCTCGGACACTGGCTCACATAATGACCCAGTTCCCCACAGTGGAAGCATTTGACCTTGGAGAGGTCCTTCTTTCGTTTCTCCTGCTTTCCCTCAGATGCTAGGGCAACATCCTTCTCTTTCTCCTTCTTGATTCTGACCCCCTTGTTGCTGCTTCTTGCCTTGGTTAGCCTTCTAATCTCTTCCTGACGAAGAGCCGCCCACAATTCCTTCCAATCTTGAAGAGTCGATCTGCCCAATATGCTCTGGACAAATACCTCCTAGTTCTCTGCAGTGCTCACCATCAATTCCTGATCCGGCGTGGCCCCTATGAAAGTCAGCTGATCCAGGATCTCCTTCAATCGACCGAGGAAGATGTTGATGTGTTCTCCTTTCTTCATCTGATATGACCGCAACTGATTTTCTAATAGCATCTTCCTCTGCATGGAAGTATGCTGATACAATTTCGTCAGGGCCTCCCACATCGCATTTGCCGTGTACATTTCGGCAATATTTGTTACTACATGGTCCTTGACCCCGTCAAGGATGATGCTCTTGGCCCTCGCCATTGCATCCTTGTACTTATCGTTCTCAACTGGGTCAGCTAGGATCACTATCGTTTTCAAGGGGAAGTCCTTGAGATGATTCCTGTCTAAAACAGAAAAGATCCTAGCCTTTCAGACTACGAAGTTTGAGGCTTCGTCCAGTCTGTCCTGATCTCTTACTCCGTTCACTGCCATCTCGCTACTTCTTTTTCGACTGTTTCGAGTCTCTCTTCTTCCCTCCTAGAAGTTCTCGGTGTGACTCACTCTGAGCCTTGATTTCCCTCCTGGAAACCCTTCTGCCAATGTCGAGATGCCCCCACTCCGATCGTTAGTGCAACTGCACCACTGATCTGGATTTCTTGGCTAGAAACCCTCGGTAGCAACTCCCTCCTTCTTGGTCTTGCCCTGTTAGGTATTGTTCTGACCATAGTAACCCACCAGCTTCACTCCGCAACTTCTCCACAGCCTCCTATGTCCCAACAAACTGAAGGTTAGAGCCTCTAGACTCTGCGCAATCCCGACACTAGAAAAATCCGCACCTCCTAGCCACGGGCGTCAATCCTTCCTGACTGAGAAAGATGACCAGGCACTGCGTAGGTTAGGTTTGCTCCTTTCTGGCACTGCACTGATCCTTCTCCCAGACCAAACTTGATGATGCAGGCACTGCGTCACCTCTTCCTTGCTGCTTTTCTGCTAGGAACAACTTCTATCACTCGGGACAGCTGTTTTTACTGCTGCTGCTTTGCTCGACTGATGCCCTCAGTTCTCCTGTGATTTGCAACCACGTTCTGATACCATGTTGGAATTTCTAAGTCTATCTGTTAGAAATCCTTCATGTACTTTTTGATTTATTTCTTCCTACTTGTTCTGTTAATTAACAAGTTATTTACAATGTAAATACTGAAAATAAATACAAGTACATGCCCAACACATACAAATCATCAACTGAAGGAAAAACAAGCACACAAGTGACACCATTATTTTTGGACTAATGTCCCTAGAAAAATCCAATGTGGGAAAACCGGTGCAACTATCTGAGGGTTTTATTATTAAGCAGTGTCAAAATATAATCTGGGTGCCAGAAATGGCTCACCCAATAGAGAATGCTCTCGGCAGTAGTGCCTCTCAGTCAGAGACAAATATTCCGGCGAAAAACCTCGGATGAACAATCTCACAACTCTTAGCTCCAATCTGGCCCACGAAATCTCCTAGTGTCTGCCTCTAGGGACTGTGTCAGCCTCTCTGGCCCAGTGTCAACCCAACTAGACCTACATTAGCCTCTGGAGGCTCTGCGTTAGCCTCTAGAGCCTTTGTGTCACCCACGCTGGTTCTCCTCAGGCACTGCGTAGCTCTTGGCTACCTCTGCGTGGCTTATGGTTGCCTCTGCATGGCCTCTAGCTGGCTCTGCGTCCTCTCTTCGGCTTCTACGCTGATGCTCCCGGTACCCTCTTTGCCTCTCTGCTTCTGTGTTCACTGCCCCTCAGCTACAACTCTGATCACTCCTTCGATTTCCTCAGCAAGCCCTGCCCCAGAAAATTGAATTCTTGATCAACTCGGTGTGTTCTCCAAGTGAACTTCAAGCCTCCTCTTATACTTTTCTCGTTGATAATTCAACGGCCGAGATTAAGTCCCTAATCAACGGCTAAGATTAGATTTGGCTTGATCCAGGACTTTTGGACCATTCTAACTTAGTTTTATATTAATTCACATTAATATTTTATTTTCCCCAAGTTTAGACTTAGGGACTCCATTAAAAATATCAATTATTTTAATATCTCCAAAACTGGTTAGATTCTGCCCAAACCATTTCTGGGTAATGGAGATCTCATGTGTTTTAGCCTCTCAACCAATTTTCATGGCTAGAGCACATCCGATGCTACCCCAAATTAACATTTAAGTAGTTGCAGAGTTTCAAGAAAATTAACATGCAAGATTTTGCTATAACATGAACCTTAATGGGAAAACTTGCACCGACAAATTCAACTTTGATTTGATGAATTTACTTAATACTTTTTATGGGGATCCACAAAGAAGAACAAAGCATGGCGGTAAATAATCACCAAATCAACAAAGGAAGAAGGAATGAAAAAACCTAGAACATCTTCCTTCCAAGTGGTAGACTTACCCTTCAAATGAATCAATGTAGAAAGCTTGTAAAAAACTTGAGCATTTCACCATTAATCCTTATACACCAAATAATAACCAAGATAGAGAAGCTTCAAGAATTGACAAAAATCACCTGCAAAAAGAATCCTTTAAACAACCATATGCTCCAAAATAGATATGTCAATTAATCTCCAAGAAGTGAAAGCTCCAAAAATCCAACGATGAATGATAATGAGGAAGGACACCTCTATTTATAGAGTGATGCTCATCTTCCTTTACAATAAAATAATATTATCTCATGAGAGATCCTAAAGTCTAGCCTATTGAGGAGTAAAACAAAATTTCCTCCAACTTACTAGCCTCAAACAACAATAAAATGAAGTGGTCAAGCCACATGTACAATGGTCCAAGTGAAATAATCCCCAAAGAAAGGAATGTCCCCACTAAAGAACGAGAGAAATGGCTCCAAGGTGCAACATGTAGACTCCAAAGGCCTTGAAAATGGTAAATCGTCAATCCAATCTCCACCTAGTGTGCAAAGGACTCTCAAGCCCCAAGTGTATGCATGGTCCCCAAGGTAAAACATACCCATAAATGATAAGTGGAAGCCTTATAGGAGGGGACACCTACAAATCAACTCCAAAAGTCAAATGTGAAGTCTCCAAGATGGGATCCCACTCATCAAATCATGTTAACAACTTCCTTAAGTCATGGGAGAGCCAAGCAATCCCGTACATTCCACAATAAAGTCCAAATGCAATATCCGTGGGGGAGGTCCTATTAGATGATGTGACAAGCCTCCAGGTTAGTGAATAAGGTGATCTCTCAAAAATATGGATCATGGCATGGCATGAGAGACCTAGGCACATGAAAAATGGCTCAAAATAATTTTAACTAATGCCTTAGGAATTACCTCGAGTTACGTGAAGGTGCTGTGGGGATTGTGAATTGGCTTGAGATATGTGAAGGTACTATGTGAACTGTGAACTGCCTTGGGAACTGTAAACTTAAGAAACCAATGCCATGTCCAAACCCTAGGGTGCATCAACAAGAGACCATGCATCATCAAGTGTCACATCACTTCATCAATTAGCATGTCATTGAATCCTCTAGCTTAGCATTAGATGAGACCATGTGCATGTCCCAACTCCACAACTCTTAGTGATTAAAATCACTAGGGTAGTAAAGAAATTTATTAGGATTATCCCTGTGCAAAATAGAGGGTAGCAAGAGGCATAAACAACTCTATGGTTTTGTATGTAATGTTATATTGCAGTTATAAAAAACTAAATCGTAGTCTTTCAACATTCTATGCATATTTCTCCTGTTTATTTCTTAATATTTTCATAATTGTCTCCCCAAAAGGCAACAAATTAAAGTAGTGGGGGGCAAACCTATTAATTTCCCTTCATTGTATATCTGTTACAATTACGAGGGAGCAAAGGAAGATCAATACTAAGAGCATAGAATGATGTTAGAAACATTAGCGTTCCAATTTTGAAGAAGACATAAGAATGAATTTGCTTTAATTTATTTTGGTGGGAGGTGTGGACCAACTTGTTGAGAAATCTAGGGCATCGAGATTAGTTGATTTCTCTTAGATAACTGCTTGTGGATGCTTTTTACTTCTTGATTAGGAATTTCATTTACTTATATTATTATAATGTTATTCTTCATCAAACAACGACAAAGCATAAACTATTAAGAGACAAGAGACACAGAACATAAGCTATCAGCTAGGGCCAAAAACTCTCACTCTTGAGAGGAAAAGCCGAACAAATTCTTCTTCTTATAGAGATTCCAATTGACGAATACCAAGACCAAGACCCATGACCTGTTTGTCACTCCAAGACCAAGACACAAGTTCCCTTGATGAGATCCTTAGACGATGACAATCAACCTTTTGCTCCTTTTCTTGGCTCCTTTTCCACTTGAACCTCCTCCTGCTTCAACCTTTGGCCTCCTTGAATTAGGTTTGCAATCCTAATTCAGAAACCCTAGCTCATGCACAAGACCTTATCTTATGCCTTGACTTTCTTCGCTTTGGATAGGGTCTTCTTCTAGCTTGTATCGACCTCCCTTCTTGACTTGACCTTCTTCCAACTCGGCTACCCAAGAGGACTGCTACTCTTCTCGACTTCTTCTGCTACAACCAAACTCTTGCTGCCTCACACGTGTAGAGGATATAAACCCAAAAGCATACTGGAAAAGAGCTCAGATTATACTCTTCTCTCCTTCGCTTGATAATAAGCCTCCTCACTGTACTTCACACCTTTTTACTTCAAAATTGATGATGATCGAAAATTTGTGCCAGAAAAGATGCCGAGCAATCCTATTTATAGTTGTTTCCCCATTAAAATAAGCCGACTTGTTGGACGGTGAGCCGACATGTCATTTGGAGGAGATCATTTATTCTATTTTGTAGCCAACTTGAAGGAGAGGTCTTGTGCTTGTCTTGGAGGGCTTTCATACTTAATTTAATGACTCATACAAAATGTAACATGCCCAAGAAGGGTCCTTGACTCTAAACGGAGAGAATAGGGATTTAGAGTGACAACCCCTATTCTGAGCGTTGCACCTTAGGTGTACACTTTAGATGACAACAATATGTATACTGCTGCCATGGCTGCTTCTCCCCATAGAAATTTTGGTAGGTCTTGATCAAATATCATAGTCCTTATGCATTCTTCAATGGTTCTATTCTTCCTTTTTGCTACTCCATTTTGTTCAGGATTGTAGGGAACAATGAACTCCCTCTTAATGCCTGCTTCTTTGCAATAAGCTATAAGTTCCTTTGAGGTATATTCGCTTCCATTATTGGATCTAAGGGTTTTTATCTTTCTTTCGGTCAGGGTCTCAACTTCGGATCTAAACTCCTTGAACTTCTCAAATACATCATGCTTTGTCTTGAGAAGATAACGCCACATCTTTCTAGAGTGATCATCAATGAAGGTCACATAGTATTGGTGGCCTCTAAGAGATTTATTATACATGGGCCCACATACATCAGAATGAATGAGGTCTAATATCTCATTAGACCTTGTGTCACTGCTTGTAAAGGGTTTCCTAGTATTCTTTTCAAAGGCACATCCCTTGCATACTCCATGGTTGTCCTTGATGTTGGGGATGCTCTTCACCATTTGAGTTAGAGAGGGTATTATTTCATAGTGAATGTGTCCATATCTTATATGCCAAAGTTTGACGGGACTAATTTCCATATGAACAAGGGCTTGAGGAGATGGTGTTCTAACTCTATATAATCTTCCTTCACGAATCCCAATAACCCTTGCCTTTTCAAAACTAGAATCCTTTCCCCAAACCAATACTTTAGCATCTACAAAAGCAACTCTATCTCCTTTATCTTCTAAACAAGAAATGGAAACTAAATTCTTTTTCAAACCTGGGACATAGAGGATGTTGTTGAGATGTAGCTTTGCTCCACTTTCTAGCTTCCATGGTGTAGATCCAAGGTCCTTGACTACATAGCTGTCGTTGTTTCCAAGCTCCATTGTATGTGATGATGATCCCTTTTATAGAGTATGAAGTTGTACACTTTCTCTTTTCACGTGTCTTGAGGTTCCACTATCAATAATCCAAGCATTGTCATCATTTAGTGTACCCGTAAGTGCAACCAAGAATCCTTCATTCTTGACTCTTCTAGATAGTTTGAAGATGATCCTTCCAGTGAAGCTTCCTGCAATTTTCAAGAGATTGAGTCCCATATTCAAATAGCCTGCCATTGAGAGAGTGATCCTTTCTTCCAAAATGCTTTTTCTTCCTTCAAATGATAGCCAACAAAGTGATCTTCAAATAGTCCTTCCTTCACCTTAGCTCTGAAACCATGTTGAGAAATCAATGCATGTAGATATTAGGGTTTGATTCCTTTTTTCTTGACAATTAATTGTGATGTACGTTGGCTTCTTTTACTTCTTCTTTATATTATCTTTCATCAAGCAATTACCAAATTAAATTGTATGAAGATCACAAGAACAAGGAACACGAGATAGACACTCAGCCAGGGAAAAACCCCTATCAAGGGGAGAACACAGTCCAACTCTTCCACTAGTAAATTAAATTACATTTGAGACAATCGAAGACCCTTTGACCATGACAAATACCTGTCCTAATCACCAAGTCAACCCTTCCTTCAAGTAGTGATCTCTGCCAAATCCTCCAAGTTTAAGCTCCCCCAAAACTACTTCGATCCAGAATTTCGGTCTCCTAGCTACATAATTTCAGACTTGTAGCTACTTCAGAATTTCGGCCCCAACTACTTGTCCAGAAACCCTAGAAGACCTCGCATATGTGAGAGAGAGATACCCAAGAACTTTTATTTCGTCTTTCCCAACTTCTTTCTTCCTTCTCCTTGCTCTTCGCTCTTCTTTTCTAGCCCTCGAGTTGCAAATCGAACTTGTGAGTGAGATGATGCCAAATAGGTGGAATTGCACTTCTATTTATACTGCTTCTGCTGGGTCGAATAACCCTAATCCAAGCCGACTTCATCAATACATGGCCGACTTGGTGTGGAGGTGACAAATTACATTTTTGACTCAAAAATAATTCTTTTTACATTATACAAAAGCCCAGGAAGGGTCTAGTAATTGTGACAATGATTCTTTTGACTCTTGACAAAACCTAGAAGCCTTCAATGGAGGCTATGACCTAGAAAATAAATAAAAGAGCATGAAACTATGCTTCAAAAAGTATTTTTCTTTTACAATAATTTTTTCTTTTCTTTTCTTTTGACAAATACAATTATGAAGCCTGACACTAGTTACATTTTTCAATAGTCTAATTCGAAGCTTCCATGGCTAGATGTTTCATCAGACCCATCACTTGAGTCTATCTGATTAAACTATAAGTTTAAGTCCCTGCATAGCTTCGCCGCAACGCTGCTCTATGCAACTTTGCCGCCGCTGCTCTATGCAACTTCGCTGTTCAGACATGGATTTACTTATGGCTCGACTGCAGTGGTTCTGCAACCGTTTGGGTCTATGCCATTGTTCCACCATGGCCACTACGACTTACTAAGCACCCACTGGTGTTATCCCTCTCGAGCTTGTGCTAGAGTTAAACTTCTTGAATCCACGGGATTCATAAGATGTCGAGAAGGCTAAGAGGAGATTAGTACTCCTCGGAGATCCACACACCAAAGTGCAGCCTAAGGCCTGCAATGCCTTGACTAACAACGCTGTGGCACTTGTTGAAGACCTCCAAGACATTTGGTCCTGAGAAGTGGTCAGAGGTTTACTCCTCTAAAGGAGGTATCGATCCTTGGAACACTGATCCGGATTTAAACAGGAACGCAACAAATTACAGAGATAACCATAAACACAGAGATGTAGTGGAAATAATACATCATTTCATTAATGTAAAATACTGAAATATGCTTACAAATAGAAATGGAAATAAACCAGCTAGGGTGATGGTAGCCTATCTCTGAGAAGAAATGTGGCGGTTACATGCCTCCGAACTATGTTACAATGAGGCTCGAAGGCCTATTTATTATTGAGAAACAATGGAAAACTGTAAACATCCAAAAACCTAACCCTAGAAAATGAAACACTAAATTATGGGCCCCATTTGGGTAAATTGGTACATCAACTTTCCGGGGTCGTAACTTTGGCTTATGATCTCCATTTGACGCGCACAATATCTCGTTAGAAAGATCTATCCAAGAATTACAACTTTGGGAAGAGCAACATGGGTCCATGGACCCATGTTGCTCCCAGTTTTCCCAAAAACGTCATTTAGGGCCTTAAAACAACTTCAGAAGTTTAGGACTCGAAAATTGCTAAAAATAGTAAGTTGTTATACAATTAAGGAAATTGAAAAAGCTGAGAGAAACAATGGTGGGGGTCCAAGTGGACTTGGCAGGTGGCCACCAATATCCACCTGGATCATTC
>APFE030844188.1:15286-29709 GCA_000404065.3 Pinus taeda
TTGCATTATTTACAATGGTCATCTGCTAACCATAACAACATGACCAGATAACAACCATACCACATGCTGGAGCTTTATAACATAGCTCACTATAGTAATTACATTAAATGCATATACACATACACATTTTATTCAACCAACAAATAAAAATACTTTCTATGGAGCTTTATAAATCCATCTCAATACAATATTTACAATAATACACACACACACACACACACACACACACACACACACACACACATGCACACTTTCTCAACCAGCAAATAAAAGGATATGATGTATGCATCTACAACAAGGGAATCCAAAGGCTCACACCTCCATCCTCAAAGTAATAATTAGATTCACATCCTTTCCAGGAAGTCCATAATCCACTGCAAAGTCAAATCTGAATCCAATGTCTAACATTATAATCTCACACAACTTGTCCTCTCAGAGAACAATTATCATCTCACTATTCTAGGGAACACTCCTAATGTGCATATTATTCCATCTAGAAATGCTAATGACCAAAACAAATCCATCCTCGGTCTTCTCTTCTCTGCTACATAGTCCCTCTTGGAATCCGATCACCCCTTCCATGCAGTCTCTCACCTTCCAAGTTCTGCTGGCAACCCCATCCCAGGAATTCCATTCCTTGGTGAGGATTCCTCACATTAGAAGACACAAAAACCAAGGAATATACCTACCTCGAAACCATCATATTTGTCATAGCATGCTCATGGATATCAATGCACAGTATTGGGTACCAGTGTCCCATAATAGCCCTATTCTTGAATTATTTACTAGCATATTACTGCAATTTCCAAATCTTTTTATTGTTGTTGCCAATTTTTGTAGTCAATTTAGGCCACTCAACCGGGCATGTTCATGAATTCTTGTTCCAAGAACAAAACTTCCATTAGATTTAAATAAATTTAAATAAATTCACATCATACCTCATTGGTAGTTCGTTAATAAGATACATTTGTAATTATTTTTGCTTCCTTTCACAACAAGTCAAACTAAGACATTCAACCAAATCATGATGTATAAACATATCACATCAAGTTAGCTCAAAGAAAAGAATAATAGATCGAAATCAAAAATCACATGTAACCATCATAAACCAGAATCATAGATGACATTTAATCAACATAAACCAAAATCATAAATCACATGCATAATAAAATTGAAATGAGATACTTATATTTTAATCAATCCTTAGCTTCCATCTTTGTCTTTATTTCATACACACTTTGGATCAGTTGCCACAAAAGACAAACACCTAGTGCCTTCTCCTAACCGATGTGCACATACACATAGTGTGCATCACACACATACAATTTACACACGTCATACAAAACCATGCAATACATGCATCTACACCTAGTGTACAATGCAACACAATATACACTCCTATGTTTGGTGTATGACATGACACAACACTTGTATGTACACAATGTAAATCACAAGACATACATCCACACAAAATGTGATACACCACAAAATGCATACACATACACCCGATATACATCACAACTCATACATATCTAATTGATATACAACACCACATAATGCATCCACCTACATTCGGTGTACAACACAACAAAATACATGTACTACAGAAAGTACAACACAATGAGTACACAACACGATACCATGACTACACAATGCACATACATAGTATCGCATGTACATAACACAACATGTACGACATGAACACAATACCACATGTACATTTGTACCATTTGTACAACATGTACACAGTACCTAAGGTACACTGCGCCACATGCACAATGTGTTCATAACATCACATGTACATGGCACCACCTGTGCAACGTATACACAATGGCACATGTACACTATACCACTATACAATGCATACATAATACCACATGTACACAGTACCACACACAAGACATGTACGCGACACCATATGTAAACAACGCCTGATGCCTGACATGTACACAACACCACCTACACACAACGCTAGTTGTACAACATGTATACAACACCTCATGCACACAACACCACTTGTAAAATCATGCACACCACACCATATGTGCATAGTACCAATGTACCACATGCATGCAACACCACTTGTACATAGCACTGCATTTCCAACATGTACATAGCATCATCTTTACAAAGCACTGCATTTCTAGCATGGGCACAACGCCCCATATCCATCATGCACATAGTACAATATTTACACAACACCCTATATCCAACATGTATATAGCACCATCTATACCCAACACTGAATATGCAACATTCATACAACACTATCTGTACTAACACCCTATACATAACATTGCATAAACATGTCCACACACTAAATATACACCACACCTCATGCACACACCATCACAAGTGAAACAAGTTCAACATACATGTCATTGCCCAATAGTAATACCACACATCCAAAACTAGACTACCTATACTAGGCAACCTTGCTTCCAGTATCTTATCCATGCTTGTCCCAACATGTCACAGATGACACTGCTTTCACCTTTCTTGTGTATCCTTAGACATTACCTCATATATTTTTCGTGACTACTCTTCCCACTTGATTCCTCATAGCCGGGAACTTCTTCATGCCTTTCACCTGCATAAGAAATCATTCTGCCACAAGAAAGATCTCTGATAACCCTATCAAACAATGGCATAGATACATACATACATATATAATAATTAGCATAAGACAATCATCATCGTGTCAAACAAGGACATATATACGTATATATACACATAAACATTAGCATTAATAATCATGATCCATGACAACATTGGCAAATAGTGACATAGATACATACCTACATGTATACATATATATAAACGTCAGCGTAATCATCATCATAACACAATTACCAGATATCAAGGGAAATGTTTAGGAGAACTTCCTTATTTGTGCACAACTTGCATATCATTGAGAACAACAATTCCAAACATAGCTTAGGCATGTCACACCACAAATCCATTTACATTACCTTTTCTTGTTACCTTTCTCGTGTTTGTATTGCCACTGTCCATTTACTACAATGTTCCAACCAATCCAACTCACTGTCATAGTCTTACCTTGCGTTGCACTTCCTCATGCATAAAGCTTCATCCGTTTCTTACATTGCTTGTTGGGTGCCACATAGCTCTCCCCGAGATCCATTAACTTTCCTCTTTCCCAACCAATTCCCTAGACTCAAAATAATAAAAGGAAAGACAAAAAACAACCAAGAAGACCATGAAAACAAAAAGAAATATGACACTGCAACAATGTGGCATAACTGTGCACCAGACACAATCAAAATCGCAAATCAAGCACAACAACTGCAAAATAATAAAATCACAAAAGTAACAACAAACACCATGACTCAATCCCCATCATTCCTAAGGAAAGCTCAATTTGAGCCTTCATGGAGATTTCATGGAAACCTCTCTTGCCATGCAACTCCCTACATCATGTGGTCATTAACACATAATTGTTAGTGCATAAATAAACATAACAATACACCAGTTGTCTCATCTTGTTGTGCCAAGCATGTTGCTTGCAAATGAACACATCCATGCCATATCTCGCAGGACTCCAATCCTTTGACAGATCCATCTGTAACTAAAGACTAGCTAATGTACTTGTAAAGTACATGTTCATGAATATATCATGTATCCACAAAATTTCCAATAAGATTAAGGTTAAGAAGACTTCCTGTTTTCAAAGAAATCATTCATTTTGAATTAGGGATTTCAAACATAGCCAAAAGAATTCTTGCCCAATTCCTTTCTTTGACTTTTTCCTTGGTGCAATGTGTTGCTATGCACTGTCACATCACTCGATTCTTAGTGATATAAACACATCAACTATTACCTTGTCAAGCTAATACCAGCATGCTTCCTGCAACTACTCACACATGTCAACCACATGTTTCAAATATCAGGATAGTCATATTTATCAATTTGAAATCAACTTTTGGCAAGACTAACAATCATGTCATAATCCATAGTCAACTCAAAGTCAAACATAATGCTACAACTGTCACCTACTACACTCAAGTACATATCAACTATCTCAACATATATGTTAGTACAACCAATTTAAAGCAAAATCATTCTTGATGCACCCTCATATTATGCAATTAATCAAACATTCAAGCAAACTATGAGTGCACCATGTTAGATAAATCAACTAGATGACATAATATGCACCAAGGACTCAAACAAAAAATAGACGACATAATCAACAATGAAGCACTCAATATACTACATAAGAAAACTCATACCTTAGTGTATTTTAGGGGAGCATATCTTGTCTACACAATCAATTTAGGTTAGCATGATACAACTTCACAACATATCAACTCAAACATGAATCATGATATCCATAACAATAACTAACTAACATGTTCACATCATAATATCATAAGCATTTGTTGTTCATGCACAACAATCACACTTGTATGATCAGTCTGGATTAGTACGATACCATATCACAAATATGTTGCCTCATAACTGAATATCACAACCATAACCATCTGCATAGGTTGAACAAAGTTAACACAATACATATAACATCAAGATCTTAAATGTAATGAATATATCCATCACGCATATGACCAATCCAAATTACAACATCAATATCTCAATGAAATAACCCTAATTATCATATTAATAGCATATAACAACAATAAGTTATATATCATGCACATCAACAACATATAACCTAATCATCAAGTTATTTAAAATAAAACAATAATAGCAATGCATACAACTATAGGTTACTATCATTCTTGATTATTCGACACATGTGCATATAACTACACTAAACAACTAACATCTATCATGAATTTAACCATAACATCAATAAACATGTATATAAACCTAATGCATATAACAATCCTTAACTTACATACCTACATGCCCACATACAATACTTGTATGATGGTCTGCTCTTACCCCAAAGTCTAATGTTGCAGCCTCATTATGATGATCTGCATCTCCTTCTCTATCTCAACCAACACATTAGCATCATAACAACCAATAGCATGATGACCTAAATTACATACAATGACTTCACAAGCAATTTTTGACCTACTATTCATGCATAACTATAACCAAGGCCATAATTCATAACAAATGCATATAGACATATAACACATATGAGTACAAAACCATACACGCATCATTCTAGCTCGAGTCTAGTCATCAATTCATGATCATGTAAACTACACAACCCGTGACCTCATTCATGACCACAACAACCACATCACGTGCACTTGATAACATGTGAACACTGATGGGCATAACAATGTATAATCAATCATACACACATGAAGACATACTCCATGACAACACCTTCAACCTTCACATGGCGAAATCACTACAACCATGATCAACACCATGAAAATGCAACAAGCACATGGAATACATGCATAAGGAACACAAATGAAACCAACATGAATGCAT
Source organism: Pinus taeda (assembly GCA_000404065.3). Classification (NCBI taxonomy): domain Eukaryota; kingdom Viridiplantae; phylum Streptophyta; class Pinopsida; order Pinales; family Pinaceae; genus Pinus; species Pinus taeda. Next base: position 20,723 of record APFE030844188.1, read on the forward strand.
GACCAACGCACAACCCAAAGAGAGCACAACCACGCTCTGATACCACTCTGTAACAGCCTCCTCCCACATCTACCCAAGTAACTAGCCAACCAGGTTAAACATGCAACAAGAGGCTACTATGATGAGATTCAACCTCCTATGTGACCTTAAGGAAGTGGAATTGATGGAATCATAACACATACACATCCAAAACTAGCTTCAAGACCCACATGAACCAAGCAAGCACTTTATACAAATTTCCCTTGGGTCCTACTGAAGTTTTGACCAACCTAGACTAGAGTAATGTTCCCTAGACACATCCCAAGCGAGTTATAACACTCCCAAGCCGTTAGAAAAATGTGTTATTCTCTAGTCTAATGCTCTATTTGGTGAGAATTCTGAGATTTGAGCCACCTTTTTAGGCCCAAAGCCAAGAAAACTGCCCAGAATGGAGTGATAACTTAGAATTAGTAAAAGTATAGGTAAACAATGATGCTGAAGAAATAAAATGAACAAGACCATATCTATACCCCTACTAACCATAACATGCATTTCGTCAAACATATCATGAACATGTAACCTACAAGCATAAACAATATAATTAAGTGCATGGATCTCTTAACTATCTGGGAATTTCCATGAACCATTGTTTCCTCATTTCATTTTTTTTCTTATCATTTATTAGGACATAGATACATTATCCAATCATAAACAAGTAAAAACATGTTGAGAGACATACATAGCTGCTGCCACAACATATACATATAACCAGCATAATTGGAACATAAAGACTATAAACATATCAACCATCAAAATTGACATATACATCGGTACATTTGCACATGAAAATCAAGGGGATGAACTTATCATTAATAAATGCAATGAACCAATCAGAGATGGGATTATCACATTCCACCCAACCATAGAATGGTTGAGCCAAATCTCTCTTCATCCATTGACGCTCGTGCAATATTCCAAGAATGAATGTGGGATCTCATTGAACACATCAATCGAAACTCATTTATGGCTTCTACAGGTCATTCACTTCAACCCATCAAATAGTTATTCCACCTCATGGTTAGACATCACAAAACCATCATCAGATTGGTGATCTAAGCCTTCAATGGCTTCCAAAGCATTTTTCCAACCAAGGCTTTCAGGACTAGTAACTTAGCCCATAGCTTATATAGGGATTCCAAAGCGTTTTTCCAACTAGGGCTTCCAAGACTAGTAACTCAACCCACCAAGGGATTCCAGAGCGTTTGTCCAACCAAGGCTTATAGGACTAGTAACTCAACCCAAGTTGTTACAGGGCTTCCAAAGAATTTGTCCAAGTAGGGATTCCAAGACTAGTAACTTAACCCAAGCTAAGGAAACATGAGAACCAAAAAAAAATAATAATAATAAAAGTAACCCACAATCACCATCGTTATCCAGGAAATGACAAGGTGAGGAAATCCACTGACGATCTAGGAAATCGTCCATGCCATTGACAAATCACAACCAATAGTCCACATGCATATGCCATGCATGCCAAAACTAGTGAAGAAATCATACATGAAACTCGATACCTACAACAAATATGATATACTTGTTTATCTCAATGCCTTCTTAGGCTTTCCTGCTGTTCCTTTGCCTTCTTTCTCCAAGAAGCCAAGTATGCCACACCCTCCAAGAGTGCTCCAAGAAAACTCAAAGTATCCAACTGTAGGAGAGAGAGAGAATAATGTGAGAGATCTCAAACACTGAACTGAAAAAGGGTTACGAACTAATCCTCATAATTATTTTTATGGATGAGGCTTCTAATTTCCTCATTTTCCATAATTTTCCTCCTCACATGAAACCTATGACCTTTCACCTCATTTTTCTCCTAATTTGCATTATTTTCATAATTAATTGTGTCAAAAATGCCATTTTGTCTTTTCAAAGCCTTAGCCATCACCTTTGCCAATTTCCTTAGCCATAAACAACCAAATGAACACCCATACCAAGATTTCCTTCCCAACATTTAGCTTCGACTAAGTGTCCCATCGACCGTGGTTATTGTTTTTAACTTTTCTTCCATGGAATTTTCACCAGGGCTATTACAATTTGGGTCATATTGTATCTCATGAGGGTGTTAATGTAGACCCTAACAAAATTACAACTATTAAGGAATGGAAAATCCCCACAACCATAAAACATCTTTGAGGATTTCACGGGTATAACGGAACCTGTAACATCATTACTAAAGAAATATGATTTTTCTTATACCATAGAAGAAACAAAGGCCTTTGAACATCTTAAAGAGGCAATGTGCCAAGCACCGGCCTTTGATACACCAAACTTCACAAAAACTTTTATTGTGGAATTTGATTCTTTAGGAAATGGAATTGGTGTTGCTTTAATGAAAGAAGGAAGATCCATTTCTTTTGAAAGTTTTCCAATCAAAGGAATGTATTTACATAAACCTATTTATGAGAAGGTGACGTTGGCAATACTACATGCATTAAAGCAATGACGACCTCACTTGATGTGAAGACACTTCAAGGTAAACACAGATCATTATAGTCTTTCATAGATTTTAGAATAAATATTAACTTCAAAAGAGCAACAAAAATGGGTGACAAAGATGTTGGATTATGAATTTGAAATCATCTACAAAAAATGGAAGAAAAATGTTGTTGTAGATGCACTCTTAGGAAAGGATGAGGATGTGGAAGCATTGTTTTCTTCCATTTCTATTATCCATCTTGAGTGGATAACTGAAGGAAGGGATGAAAGGAATAATGATGAAGTGGTGTGGTTACTCATTCAAAATTTGCAGCAAGATCCAAGTATATCTAATACATCTAGCTAGAAAAATGATTCATTATGGTACAAATATAGCTTATATATTCGTAAGAATTCCCAACTTAAACAAAATATTCTTTTGGAATTGCACACACCTTCTTTAGTAGGGCACTCATGATTTTTAAAAGCTTCCCATAGGGTCAAGAAGGAATTTTTTTGGGATGGCATTAAATCTGATATCCAAAAACTTGTGACAAAATGTTTGGTTTTCCAATAAAATAAAGTTGAGATAGTTAAGACCTTGGGTCTGCTACAACCTTTAGCCATTCCAAGTCAGTTTTGGGAAGAGGTATCAGTGGATTTTATCACAGGTTTACCCAAGTCTGAAGGAAAGAGAGTGATCATGGTGGAATTTGATAGAATTACCAAGCATGCACACTTTTGTTCATTATCTCATCCTTTTAAGGCCAACACAGTTGTTATTGCATTTATGGAGACACTCCAAAAGCTTCATGGAAATCCAAAGATTATAGTAAGTGACAAAGATCCCATTTTTACGGGAATTTTTTGGATGAAATTATTTTCTTGTGTTGGTACTCAATTAGCTTATAGATCATCTTATCATCCTCAATCTGATGGCGAAACAGAGATAGTGAACAAATGTTTGGAAGGATATCTTCATTTCTTTATATCTAACAAACAAACACAACGGGTCTAGTGGTTACCTCTAGTTGAATGGTGGTATAATACTTTGTTCCATACTGGAGCAAAAATGACCCCTTTTATGGAACTTTATGAATATCATCCATCACATCATTTTTAAGAGAGAATTCTAAAGTTCAAGTAGTGGAAGATCACATCGACCATCAACAACAAATTCTCCAACTCTTAAAGGATAACCTAAAATTTGGTGTGGAATCGAATGAAACAATAAGAAGATCAGCATCACAGTCAAAGAAGTTTTGATGTAGGTGACTGGATATTTTTACAGCTACAACCAAGCAAACAAATGTCTCTCAAGAAACCTAAGAAAGATAATAAATTATTGCCCAATTACTATGGTGCTTACAAGATGTTGCAAAATATTGGTACTATGGCATACAAATTGGAGTTGCCTGCATCTTCCTAGGTACACCTAGTTTTCCACGTTTCATGCTTAAACAAGGTCATATGCAATAAGCTTCTAGTTCAAATAGCATTGCCAGAACATGACGAAGAAGGAAAAATCATATTTGAGCCTGAAGCAATCACAGAAACAAGAACTTGAAAGCTACGGTATCGATGAATTTCAAAGTATCTCTTTAAGTGAGAGACTTACTTGTTGAAGATTCCACATAGGAGGATGAGAAATTTATACAAAAGCATCGAAAGCTACTCAGTCGTTGAGGACAACACCTTTTTGAAGGAGAGGGGCATGATAGGTACCTATAATACTAGTGTATACCCCTTATTGTTATTGTTGTGCCCATGTAGCCCCCATATTGTTATTGTTATAACCCATAGAAGCCAACTATTGTTATTGTTGTGCCATTACATTATTATTTTAATGTAGCCTCTTATTAGATTGTGATCCCTTAGACCCCTCTATATACAATGGAGGTATTTTCATTTGTATCATCTAAAAAATGTTCATTTATGTAATGTAAAGGAGGTTTCCCCCTCGAAGAGGATAATTTCCATGTCTTTGATCTATCTAATTATGATTTGGTTACATAACATAGGCTCCCGAACTTCCCCTTTAATAGATCTAGCCAAAGATCCTAGAGGACATTGGTGACACCATAGGTTGTTTTATCAAAGTATATATTGAGATATTGTCAAGAGGCTTTGTAAATTTCATCCACATATGTGTGTAACTAGACCTTAGTTAAGGTTTTCCAGATAAAATTTTCCTCAAGTGGGGAGATAAGGAGTATTCCCAACCAATGGAGTATGAAAATTTTGCATTTAGATGTAGCAACATGGGCACCTTTAGCATGAATTACACATTCCAAAAGGGGTTGTTGGCACCCAGGAGATGAAAATAAACAACTGTGGCTGGCGAGACCCAAAGGAAACAATATGTGTAAGAATTTTACAGGTCAAATGAAGAGAGGTGCCTACTAGCAAAAGGCATCAACGTACAACTCAAAATCTTAAGTTCCAAGTCAGCCCCAAATAGTACCAACATAATCCTTAGCAGAGGAACCCCAATAGTACCAACACAATCCTCAACGAAGGAAAATCCTTCAGCAATGAGAAAATAGATAACCTCAGTTATAACTTTCTTTGTAATTTGTGGGAAGAATCATAACCATGAATCAAACCAATCAAATGGTGAGAAAGATGTATTGAAGTCCACCAAACCAGTGCCTATAATACTTTCTCAAAAAAATGAGGAATCAACATTATCCTTGGTTCTAATAGATAATTCTACATGGTGGGCTAATATTAGTAAGAGAAAAGAGAAAAAAGAAAAACCCATAAATCTCTATAGCCTTTAAATCCAAAAAATATATATCTAATTTTATAATATAATTTTCATTTATTAAAAATTAAAAAATAATCAATTTACAAGTAAAAATTATAATTATTCCAAATATTTTAATTGTAATAAACGTCTTTAAAATAGAAAATTTTCATTATCAAAATTCTATTTTAAAATATTATATTAAAAATGTTAGCCAGATATTCTAATCAGAATAAATTACACTAAGATAAATGTTTCATGTTAAAGTTTTACTTTAAATAAATAAACACTAAAATAGTAAATGAAATTAATTTGTAATTATATTAGTTTAAATATTATGTCACTGCCTTCGCGACATATAGCAACATTAGTTTTGCCTTATAACAAAAATACGAATTTTTTTTGAAGTTTTTACTAAGTTCAGTTTAGGGTTAAAGGGCTTTGTACTAATTTTTGTTGTTGACTTATGACCGCCGCCTTTGCCATGACTACAAAGGTCGAGGCCATATGTCAACATTCTTGTTCCCTTTGGATACCTATAGAATCCCATGCCCATTTCCATCTAATGCCACTGCCTAGGAACTCTCTTTATACCCACAGCCCTTGGTAGGTTTTACCCTTTTTCCCTTCGGGTAGTGCTATAGTTCGAGGGCTCTCCCACGGTCCCACCCACTATGTGCATTCCCCTGTCTGATAGTGCCTTGTATACTTACCCTTATAAATAGTTAGCGCATTAGTAGATCGATGTCAGTGGATTGATTGGCTCAGTGAATTAAAACAAACTTAACATAATTCAAAACGTCATCGCTTTTACCTTTCACAATTTATATTGATTGGTTCTTACACATAAATGTTATGTCTTATACTTGAAATACAAAGTAACATTGATTTTTGGATTAAACACTTAGGAAAATGGGAAAGCTAAGGACATTGAAGGTTACTAGGCATAAATCTTAAAAATTGGAGGTCTTGTCCTCATCCCCACATCCACAAGCTTTTCAATCAAGAATTCAAGCAAGGGTTCCCTAAACCATGGACTAAGAGCCTCATTTTCTCTATTTTTAAAAGTGGGGATATAGATAACCCACCTAATTATTGGACAATTATGATTAGCCCTCTCTTAGCTAAGTTATATGGTATTATTTTGGAAAAGAAGTTGAGCATATGGCTTGAAAGTGAACATAAGCGAGCTAAAGGCCAAGCGGGTTTTAGAAGCCATCACTCGAAGACAGACCACCTCATTACACTTAGGATCATTGTGGAGGAATGTCGTAATGATAAATCCAATCTCTTTTGTTTCTCTGTAGAATTTAGAAAGGCTTTCAATACAGCTCCTAGAAACAACCTTTGGAATACATTAGAAGAACTAAAGGTTCCTTTCGAGTTGAGAGCTGTCACTGTAAGGTTATATGAAAATGTAATTGCCAAGCTAAAAAGCAATGGGGGGTGGTCGAAAGATATTAAATGTAATATCGGAGTTAAACAAGGTTTCCCCCTCTCCCATGCCCTATTTGGAATTCACATCGACAAGCTTGAAGGTTATTTAGAGGAAGCAGGATGTGTTGGCATGATCTTAGCTGGGATAGTCATCATCCTTCTTCTCTATGCTCACGATATTGTTCTTCTTGCAAGGTTCCCATCTGATCTTGATAAGCAACTTAGGCTTCTTAAGGATTTCTGTTCTACCATGGGTATTATTGTTAACACTGACAAAACAAAAGTTATGATTATCAAATCCAAGAAGGACACTTATGCTAATTTTATGTATGACAATAATAACTTGGAAAAAGTGTATTCTTACAAGTACCTAGGAATTGATATTCATCACAAGCTAAATTGGAACTATAGCATTGAGAAAAGAATAATAGGGGGTGGAAAGCTTATTTTGGTCTTGAAAATAATTGTAAAACGACAAACCTCATAATGTGGGATAAAAAGAGGTTCCTCTTTGAAATATTAGTCACTCCTGTTATCATATATGGATGTGAGATCTAGGGTTGCAACATCTCTAGAGAATCCAAGAGAAAGATTGAGCAAATCCAGAAACATTTTATAACATATAACCTGAAAATTAAAAGCAATACACCCTATCCTATTCTCCTTATAGAAGTAGGTCTTTCCCCTATTGAGGGCCTAGCTATGACTAGGCTTCTATTGAATAAGCACAAACTCAATAACATAGGAGATCATAGACTTACTAAGCTAGCTTTAAATTCCAGCCAAAACCACCTGAGGCTTAAGCAGGGGTGGTATAAAGACATGAGGGCCTAGTTAAACCATTGGGAGATCAACGAGAATGATGCATTGCAAAACATTAATAACATTAAAAATATTGTTATTTCTAAGTTCAAAGAAAAGATGTGGTGTGAGAAAGATTTAGTAGCTAAAAGAAAATTAAGTTATTATAAGAAGGTCATCAACCCCACCCTAGAAGATCAAAAGTATCTCTCTATTTTAACTAGCTAAAAGAAGAAAATTAATATAGCGAAGATTAGAACAAACTCTCATGAGCTCCATAGTGAAACAGGTCGTTGGGCAGTTCCTCAAACACCATGGATGGAAAGGATTTTCCATCTATGTGAGAATAGGAACATCGAGGATGAAAATCACTTCCTTTTAGAGTGCCCCACGTACAACCACATTAGATCTCAGTTTCATAATCTTTGTCACAATACTGACCTTCCTAGCCATTTACGATGTCAAAATTACAGTGAGCTCGGGAAGCTTCTCTCCAAGATTTTTGAGCATAGGAATAAAATCTTAAATCAAACTAAATAATTTGCTTCTTTAGGTCCAATAAACCAAAGTTTGGTCTTAGTGGACATTAACCATCATCGTCATCATCATCATATAAAGAGCATTTGTTTGATTTACCTAATATTTATTTTCTCATTTTTATAAGCGTAGTCTCAGTAGTTAGGAAAATAATAGAAATTTTGACAAGATTAGGTTAAAATCTAGTATAGTTTTTTGAAAATATGAGTTATAGTTATCAAATTTCAGAATTTTGGGTGCTCCACAGATTTTTGATAATATTGAATCTATTTCCACTATAAAAAAATGATTCTAGCAATTTGATTTTTGAAAACAAATTTAACAAGATTCAAACAAAAGCATTATTATCCAAACAAATTTATGGCGTCAATAAACAATGCCATTTTTATACTTTATTTTTTTGTTATGTGGTTTATGCTTATACTTATGTGGCTTATGATTATAATATATATAATACATATGTATATATGATTTTATTATATTTAAACTATGTAACATAAATATAATTTTATTATATTTTACAATATGTAGCTTATATTTACAATATGTGGCCCGCAGGGGTTTGGTCTTGTGGTCAACAAACAGTCTGCTAAGTCGTTCGTGCCGCTGTTCAGGTCACGGATTCAAGTCTCATCTTACTCTCAGGGGTCGTTCTTTGTGGGCTAGGTAGTTCCTCTTAGGTGTTATAGTGGCAGCCGGTGGGATTCGACACCTGTAACGTGAGTACGATACCATCGCCATTGTCGATTAAGCTAGATATAAAAAATAATAATAATAATAATCGTGATGTTTATGTAAAAGTAACTTAAAAATATGTGACTTTTATGTCTAAATAACTTAAAAATAGGTTAGAAAATTTTAATTGATATATGTTTATAATTGTCATTTTTTTAAATAGGCTAATAGTTATCATTTCTCTATTTAAAATTAATGAGATGATGTTTTAAATAAGATGATGTTATTTGTTATTTGTTCTATATTATGTTATTTAAAATTAATGAAAACAATATTA
>APFE030844188.1:32221-45679 GCA_000404065.3 Pinus taeda
TGGGAAAGGGGAAAAAGAAAATGACGGCTTCTTAGCGGCTGCAGATGGGGAGAAAACGGGATACACAGGGATGCGGTAAAGACAAAGTGAAGGCCATCTTGCGACTAGTGCAAAAAGACAAGCCACTCTCGGCCAAGCAGGTTGCGTTTCCACTGAACATTCTCTTCAATTTTTTTTTAGCAGAATGAGTACTAAATAATGGCTAAAGATGAAAATCGCTTAGCAAAACAGGACCTGTAAATTTCGTCAAATTCATGCCTTGCTATGTTGTTCATCTATCTTTTGTGAACCTGTAAATATCGCAAAATTCATGCCTTGCTATGCTACTGATCTTTCTTTTTTGAAGTTGCAAATGTCGTAAAATTCATGCCTTGCTATGTTATTAATCTTTCTTTTATCATCCTGTTAAGTGTCATACAATTCATGTCTTGCACAATACTATGAAGCTATTCATGAAGTTTGTTATTAAATGCAGCGAAATAATGATCAAGATTTCATGAATCAAGAACCGTTACTGCAAATAAATTTGAACAACGTGTATGAGCTTTCAACCGTAAAAATTAAAAGTATAGGCAAAACATTATGAAATAGAAAAAACTGTTCTTGGTTTGCTATTTCTTAGACTTATTTAGATGACCAAAAATGAATTTTGAATTGAAAAGGCGAAACTATAGACAACAATATGAAATATAAAAAATTTGGTTTCAGTTTGCTTTTTACAAGAAGTCTTTACCTGGCTAGCTCTGAATTTTGGTTGAAAACTTTGTCTGAATATTGGTTGAAAACTTTGCTCATTATAGCATAGATTATATCTGATAAGTGATAACATGTTCTTCCAGAGTAAAATCTCAGCCATTTTGGGGCTAAATTTGATTTGAAACATAAAGCTAAGCCTAAACTGCGTCATTGCACTGTTAGAGTGTAAAACTTATATAGATTGTGGAATGAATGTGGTGCAGATGATGGATGAGGAACCAAAAATTGAGGCAGAAGTAGCAGAGGTCCAAACATGGTTGAACTCAGAGCGATTTCGCCTCACACAGAGGCCATACATTGCAAAGGATGTAGTTCGTCTAAGAGGTACCATGCGCCAGAGCTATGCGTCAAATGAGCTGGCCAAAAGAAATACAATGAAGAAGTGAAATGAAGAAGTATCACCGCACGTAGAGCCTGCAACAAAAATAGGGGTGCTGAAGCCTGCAACAATGCCTCCAGCAACAAAAAAATGCCTCTGCATCAGCTTGCCATCAACTTGCAGGCATGGCAGACTCCCACGCAGGTCGGAAGCTTTCCTCTTATTCAAGCTCTCCTCTTATCAACTTCCATGCATCAACTTGCAGGCATGGCAGACTCCCACGCAGGTCGGAAGCTTTCCTCTTATTCAAGCTCTCCTCTTATCAAGATGCCATCACCGCCCGTATGTTTGACAGCGCGTATGCTCGAAAACACCAGCTGCCAACTTCATGCATGCACCACCTGTAACCTACAACTTGGGAACTAATTGTTAACAAAAATATACTTTCGCATTCAAATAAGATACGCCATAAGTTTTCTTAACATTAAATGTTGCAAATTAATGCTAAGGCAAAGATAGCATTACTTCATGCAGGTGACAGGTTGTTTTAATTACTTGTACTTCTCCCAACTTTTTCCTAACTTTTGAGTCGGTATACCTCGGTTTGAGGCCAAATAAGAAGAAGATTTCGTTGATTGGTTAAAAGCATAAGAGACTTCAAGAAACTTTAGTTAAAATAAAAAATATTGTATTGGTTGATATGTCATTTCAAAAAACTTTACTTTAAGTTAAAATATCTTTATTGATTATCGTGTCACAGTAATGCTAGGGACTAAAATCGATTACTATAGTCTCTGCCAGCCCCGAAAGGGCAGGGACTAATAACATTGCAACCAGTAACTCTAACTCTAGTTATAAATTTATGAATAATTATTATGTTTAATAAACTAATTTTCATAAAAATATTAAATTTCTGAATTATTTTTCATAAATAATAAAATTATAAATATTCCATATTTGAAATATAGCAAAATCAATCATTTTTGTTTAACGATGTAACATCAAACATCTTCAATAATGTAAAGTTACTTTATTAAAATTATAGTTTATCACCCGCACAAATTTATAGAATAAAAGATTGATAATATTATATAGATAGATACCAAAAAATTAGAAGCTATCATAATAAAGCAAAATAGACCCCTTCATTCGGAACTGGTTGTTCATGTGGACACTGGATTCGACACACACGCTTGATTCTTGATTCTTGATGGAAGCCAAACCCACTTCGTCCTGGGCACTAGCTCTTTTGACAATATACGAAAAGCATATTAAAGCTTTCTTTATCGTTGCACGGCATTTTGAAGCAGCAAAAGCATATTCTTCATATATCGTATTCGTTTAACTCTACAGATTAACACCTTCCCACGACAAGCATTTTTACAGCGGCCATACAAAATAACATAATTATTCCACTCAGTGTAAGATCGATGCCACCAACATGCTTGAAAGACGACCTGAACTATTACTATAATCACATCGAAAACACTTTGAAAAAGTATTCCAATCATTATACTTATCATCTGGTCTGGTTCAGTTATCATCTGGTTCAATTATCCTCTGGTTCAATATACAAAACAAAAACTTGCCCGAATCTGGTATCTTTAGCAATGTGAAAAGAATAAAAAAAATAACTAACAAACAAAAAGCTGTCCGAATATTGTATCTTTAAACAATGTGAAAAGAAGTAGTTGGATGAAGAAAACTCGTATTATTATTCGATGTATTTCAAATATTTATAATATTCGAAAATTATCACTAAGAAAAGTGATTTTATTTGTAAATAATTAAATTATAGATAAAACTAATAAAAGCTAGATGACTCTGATTGTTCAACCGTTCAATTAGTTTGAACAAGTGAATCACCTCATTTGATAGTGCATTAATTTTCCAAAATATACAGTTGACAAAAATAAATTATTATATTAAATTTTAATTTTTAATTTAAATTAGTGTAAATCATGAAAATTTAATTATTATAAATTAAAATACTTAATCCTGATTAAATTCTAACATCATATCAAAGTATATTTTTCCTTTCTTGTGTTAAAAGCCATGACTATTCATTTAATAATTTCTTGAATACTGTAAAACAATTTCATAGTAAGAATTATATTATTTATATAAAAAAAAATAAGTGCATAATAAAATATTATTTATTTAAAAATATTTAAATATAAGTAGGATATTTTTCTGTTTGAAATTATTAAAGGGTAATAAAATAATAAATTATTTTTATATTTTTATATAAAAATTTATCAAGTATTATCTTTTTAATATTTTGATAAGTATTTGATCAATTTAGTGATATTAAGTGTTGATTATTATTAAAATATTTAATTTATGTATATATATAGTATTTTCAATCAAACAAATCATAAAAATTAACAACAACATTATTATTATTATATTATTAATTGTAACAATTATTAAAGTTAAATAAAATATAAACTTAAAAATATATGTAACAAAATTATCTATCATGGAGATTCACTTCACTTCATTGTGGAGATTCTTAATATATAAAGAGGCTTCATTACAATCGCATTGTGAATATAATGACTTATTAATACCACCTATCCAAAAAAATCATAACTTATTTCATTTGACATGTTTATAATTAATCATATTAGTTAAAAGAGAAAAAATATCATGTCGTTTCATTTGACATGTTTTTAATTAATCAATTTAATTAAAAAAAGAAAAAATATCATGTCATAAGACACTTTTTAAACTAATAAATTTAATTAAAAGAAAAAAAAGGACATAACTACTTTTGACATAAATCTTAACCTTTGATGTATAACTACTTAAATTACTATTCTCCAAACCCTATTTCAAAATAAACACACTTATCACCCTAATTGAAATTTAAAATTTTACTGAAATATTATAGGAATATTTCTTTATAATTGTGATAATAAAAGATCAATGTTTAATTTCATTCAATAAAAAGTAAAAAATCAAAAAGAAAAAATTAGAAACTTTACTCACTACCAATATTGGATTAGAGATCTCCACAATTACTCATGTTGTTAAGAATTCCCCACATAACTGTGTAGAGTATTAAGTCCATCCAACATTTCGATTGGACACTCAACCATAATTAGGTATCAAAAAACTTAAAGATATATAAGTCAGTGTTGAAGAGGCCTTAAATAGATGAATTTGTTAGATAAATGTTAGAAGAATTTAATAAATTAATGAAAAGAGCGTGGTCATAGTTAGAAAAAAAATTATATGAAGTAATGATGATGATGTGACAATTAAAGTCCAATGAGACCAACAAGATTTACTGCACCTTAAGAAAAGAGATTAATTGACATTTTAACTATTTTATTTTTATGATAAAAATTAAGAAAAAGAAATGAGATCGCTATAGTTAACTGAGAGAATAACATGTCAAATGAGAATATATATATATATATATAGCGGTAGATAGATATAGATATATATCCAAAATTAAAAGAATTAAAAATGAATCAAAATTAAATTTAAGGCTAAGGATTTAATAACAAAATGAGATGTACTAAAGAGGAAGAGGGCCTAACCAAAGAAAAAGGGGTGTAGGTATATCTATATATATATCTATATATTATATATATATATATATATTAATTATATATATGATGTTTTTTAACAGGATCCATGAAATTGAATGGGGAAAGTACCCAATTATTAGATCACATAATCAAGACAAAGAGGCTAATGGGAATGAAAGCGAAAAGGGTAAGCAAGGTTGAAAAGGGAAGGGGGTGGAGGAAGAAAGAAATTAATGAATGAGTTGATGGATTATTGACTTCTAGGATAGAGTTAGCATATAGTCATCTTCCTTATTAAATTTATTCGATTGCTACTCAATCTTGAGAGCTTCCATGATGATCTGATAATTAGAAAGGAACATATGCTAAGATTTTAGATTGGGAAAATAAAATAAATTTCTTGGAACTAAAATAGTGTTTTCTGATGGTAGACTTTGATACCAAAATGATGGCTGGTATATTCTATAATCTCTTTAAGCCAAGCTATGAAGGGTCAGTGTGTCAAGCCAATGTAAGAATTTCTTCAAGAATAAGTGTTTTGGAGAATTTAGCATCTACCGATAAATACTAATTCCTTAGATAAGTAGTTGTATCAAGAACAACAATTTAAAGTGTTTTAGACTTTTCCTATAAGCAATAGATAAGATGAGAAGATAGAAGGCCTGCCTGTAGTTCCGCTTTCCTCTCGTCTCCCTTATATCGATTCGATTACTCCTTCCCATATTTAATCCGCTTGAGAAGTACCCTATGAACACAACAAAAGACAAAAGTCTGATCAAAGCATACGATCTATTGAATATAAGAGAAAGGATTAAGATATAATTCACACACATAAGCATTATGAAACAATACAAACATATGGGAAAAAGGTTCAAACACTTTATTAGATAGGAGAAGGAGTTACAACCATTGGTGTCTGATTCAAAGCCATTCCTCTAGCTTGGATCCCATCCACATCACATCAAAAGCATGACAAACTTATAGCATCACAATACTTGCTTCAAAGCCAAATCTCATAGCAACATTATCTCCTTACAATTCAATGTAGTCCAGCCCCTGATCAATTAGATAAGTGGTCAATTGATAGGAAGATGAAGGAGGTTTTGTCATTAATGGTGGCATTGAATGACCTTCCATAGTTAGAATTAGTTCCATGGAGGAAGGTATGAGAGTATAGGATGCACCTTAACTCATTCCTCATCCATTTTTGAGCTCATATGAGTTTATAAGTGAGGGAAACTTCTAGATGACTCCAAAAGATAAGAATATTTCCAAACCCTATGTGAATTTCGCTCATTCTCACCCAGTGTAGGTGCAATGAAGCCTAAGTGCTTTGCAAAGCACCCTAGTAGTGGACTTAACTGCTCTGTAGTGCACCTTCATAAGGGCTTACCTGCGCTGGTCCCTCTAGAGGCTATTTCTTGATGTCTTCAAGTCATGAAACTATCTAGGAAGGAGGCATTCAAAGGGGTGACTTGTTTAGGGCATGAATCAATTGAAATTGGGGTTTGATGAGCCCTAAAGCACTGATCTGAATGTTGGGATTTGATGTGCCCAAACATATCTGTAACAGTTGCCCCCTAAATCATGAAGTTGAAAAATGCTAATGTCAAATGAAATGCTTTACGATGTGATGAGGAGCTATCAAAGTGGAAGGTGACCTACATCAATTACAATACATATATCATGATATTTGATTTTACATGAATTGCTGAGGGAAGGCATACCCATGCTCAACTTATAAACTTTCATTACTTGTACAAAAACAGTTGTCTATAGATATAGACCCATGATCCAAATGACCATCAATGTAAAGCCATTGTACATATGATTTAGTACTCCTAAAATCGCAACATGTATGGATGAAACTAGATACGGGTCTTTAATCTCGTTCAACCATTCATTCAAGTACAATTCTAACCATTTGAATATGTGATCTAAAGTCGAACATGGGAAGACAACATTTGATTACCAGCCAATGATGTAAGTTGTTAACAGATGCAAGAGAAATCACTGATAATGATAATGATCCTCAAGGTATTGTAGTACATTCTACATGGTGTGAATAGATGATTTGATGTCAAACACCATACAAAGTCTTTTGGTCGAAGGCCATTGATGTATGCCTATCACTAGAAGCGAGAATCCTACCATTGATGCATGCAAGCTTCAAGGTACTCAATTGGTTTTTCCAAGTCAACTTCTTGGATTATGAGTTGATGTTGAGAAGAAGTGACTTGTCGTAGGAGGGCCTTGATGTATCCCACATGAACAACATGAAATGAATGTAAAGATTTTGGAGACGAAATTTGACTAACAACAGAAGGTTAAGGAATGGCAGTCATGAAAATGAAGGTTTATGGTACTATAAAGGATGACTTCTCTTGAACATATCAACGACACTGAATGAATTGGAAGCATTGACCCAAAACCAAAGTAATGGTTGGTGTGATAAACCATAAGTATGATAACCATCTAACAAAAAACCTATCCTAAATAATCTAAATGAATTAGTAGGATTCACCCAAAACAAAAGTAATGGATGGTGTGATATACCATAGGTATGATAACCGTCAAGCAGATAACCCAACTAAATAGTCACAGTGATGGAGTGAAAGTGTCATGTTCAAGAGCGACCTGCTACCATAAAGTGGTTTTCCCTTTTTTCCAATTTTCCCCCGTCATTGCTGACTAGTACCTCTTTATTTTTATCAAGTTTGACGAGGATAACATATGTTGTTGTATATTTCACCCTTCAGGTGAATCCATCGCTATTTGATGTTTTAACGAGTCTAGCGAAGGTGAAACTCGGTCTTGTCTAAATGGACAAGTTTGTCGCTATTTGAGGTTTTAACGAGTTGAATGACAAAGATAACTCAGTCCTTTTCATGTTTAGAGATTTTTAAAAGAGATAAAAAGAAACTCTGCAAGTTCTTTTTCATAAATTAATCTCGCAAGCATAAAGAAGCATAAAATAATACAAGAGAGATATCGTTTCCAATCCGTTAACAAGCTGGAAAGGACAAACGCTCAGCAATCTTTTCATGTTTAGAGAGTCCGAAAAGAGCTTAAAGAGGACTCCACTTTGAGGAACGAGTGGTGTCTAGGATAGAAACTCGTTCCAGTGATGTTGGAACTTCTCAAAACATGTTGATTTATGTGAAGAGGTGATCCAGGTGATATTGGTGGCCACCTGCCAAGTCCACTTGGACCTCCACCATTGTTTCTTTTAGCTTTTTAGTTTCCTTAGTTGTAGCACAATTTACTATTTTTAGCAATTTTTCGGGTCCTGAACTTTCGGAGCCATTTTGAGGCCCTTAATGATGTTTTTTGGGAAAGCTCGCAGCAACATGGGTCCATCAACCATGTTGCTCTTCCCAAATTTGTAGTTCTTGGATAGATAATTCTAACGAGATATTGTATGCGTCAAATGGAGATCGTATGCCAATGTTACGACCCCAGGATGTTGATGTACCAATTTTCCCAAACGGGGCCCATAGTTTGGCATTTCATCTTCTATGGTTAGGTTTTTGGATGCTGAGGGTTTTCCATTGTTTCTCAACAATAAATAGGCCTTCGAGCCTCATTGTAACACAGTTCAAAGGCATGTAGCTGCCACATCTCTTCTCAAAGGTAAGCTACCATTGGCCTAGACGATCTATTTGCATTGCTATTTGTAAGCATATTTCAGTATTTTACATTAATGAAATGAAGTATTATTTTTGTTGCATCTTTGTGTTTATGGTTATCTTTGTAATTTGTTGCGTTTTTGCTTAAATCCGGATTAGTGGTATTAGAGAGTCTGCTTTTTCTCTGTTTTTCTTTGCATGTCCCAACGAGGTCAAGATATAAGGAGTTAGGGCTTGAACTAGTTGAACCTTTACAAGACCAGCCTCGCAAATTCTGACGGCCTCCCATGGCAAATGAAAAGAAAGATGAAGGGGTAGGAGATCCTATCAAAATCTTGCTTGAGGAAGCCCTCGAGCGACAAAGGAACATGATGATGGACAACTTTGCCCAGATCCTTCAGTAGCTACCCAGAAGTGATGCATCAGCTTCTAACAACTACTTTGGAAATGCCACACAATTTAAGGTACAAGTTAATTTTGAAATCCCCATATTCAAGGGTCAGATAGACGTAGATGCCATCGATAAATGGTTAAATCTGCTAGAGGGTTATTTTTCTGTTCATTATTTTTCCAGTGAGGAAAAGATTATTTTCGCTCTTCTCAAAGCAGCCCCCCATGTCAAGGATTGGTGGGAAACCTACTGCAAGCAAAAGGATGAAAGTACAGGGTCACTATTTTCAGCCACACCCACTCAGGATTCGTTCCAGGATGCCATCAAGGAGCAATACTACCCTATCAGAAGCTATGAGGATTAATACATAAAGTGGACCACTCTGCAGTAGGGGAGGGACCAAGACATGCCAAAGTTTACCAATATTTTCCATACCATTCGCACAAAGTTGGGTATCAAGGATTCAGAGTAGCATTTGGTACTCAAATACCACAGTTGCCTACACAAGTACAACCGAGAAGAAATAGAATTCTTGAACATCCCCTCGCTCAGCACAGCATACCGATATGCCGTCAAGGTCGAGAAAAAGTTTAAATAGAAGAAGAGAGACTTTGGATTTGTGAATCCAAAGGAAGGGAAAGGTGCCCCCAAACCACAGAACAAAGGACAAAGACAAAGTAGGGTGGCCCAAGACAACCCGCCAAAGCTGCAAGTAAAGAACATTGTTGTGAAGCCGAAAAAGGACACAGGAAAGTGGTGTGAGTTCCATAAGAACTCCACTCACAGCACAAGTGAGTGTCAGGCCAAGCAATCAATAGTGTCTAAGCTAAAGGTTTCAGAATCCGATGCATATTCTGACTCTGAGCCAGAACCCAACAAGGGGAATGAAAAAGGAAAGCATATTATTGATGCAAAGCCCAATGCCACCATTGCCACTATGAAGATCCAGAATGAGGAACCCGAAGATCCAGAGGATGAGGAGCATCTCTTCCACTCCCAAATGTGGGTAAAGTGCTCCCCACTACAATTCATTGTCGACAGTGGGATCCAAAAGAACCTTATTTCGGCAAAGGTCATGAAGCGACTGGGATTACCGACCACAGCACATCCACAATTGTACACCATTGGGTGACTTCACTAAGGATAAGATCTTCACGTGAGCCGACAGTGTCACCTTCCATACAACATGAAGCCCTTCACAAATGAGGTATTGTGTGACATTGCTCCCCTTGAAGTTTGTGATGTATTATTAGGACAACCATACTTGTGGAAGCGACATGTTGTGTACGAATCAAGGCCTCATGTTGTTATTGTTACTGTGGTAAATAAGTTGTACAGGATACTGGAGGTAGCACCACCTACTGCCATCTCTTTGGTTACTGCAAAACAATGCAGTAAGGTCATTTCCAAAATCAGGAAAAAAAATTCTTGATGAGACACCCTCAAGGAAAGAAGAAGATGGTGGCCATGACCTGTAGATAGGTCCCCTCCACATGACAACTACAGATGGACAAGGTCATGGAGGAGTACAAGGAAACCTTCACCTCCCTTGTAGGGGTTCCACTACACTGTCAGGTCAAGAACTCGATCTATCTAACCCCATGTGTGCCACTGCCCAATGGACCAATCTATCGATGCTCCATTCTAGAGAACGATGAAATCAAGACGCAGATTTAGGATATGTTGTAGAAAGATCACATCCGTCTGAGTTCATCACATTGTGGGCACTTTATTTTGTTGGTACAAAAGAAGGATGGGACTTGGAGACTATGTATCGACTATCGGGCACTGAACAATACCACTGTCCATAATAGGTACACGATCCCACGGATTAATGACCTCTTGGTCCACCTGAAGGGGGAAAAATATTTCAGCAAGATTGATTTGAAGTCAGGATATCACCAGGTACCAATCAAACCCTCTAATGTGTGGAAGACTGCCTTCAAATCCAAGGAGGGCCTTTTCGAATGGTTGGTTATGCCTTTCGGATTGACGAATGCTCCTGCAACCTTCATGAGGCTAGTGGATGACATTTTGCGGCCATTCACCAACTCATTTGTAGTCGTATACTTAGATGACATCCTAATCTTCAGTCAAAGTTGGGAAGAGCACCTCCACCACATCCGATAGGTTCTCCAAACACTACAACAACAAAATTTATGTGCTAATTTCGAGAAATGCACTTTTGGCATGACCCAGGTTCAGTATCTGGGATACATTATTGATGAGCAGGCGGTGCATGTGGATCCTGTTAGCTTCCTGCTGTAGCAGGTTATTTATATTTCAATATTGACATTTTACAGGCCAAATATGTCATACTTTGCATGCTGCAATGCTCCCTATTTGCTTAACAGTCTCCAAGCGAAGAAGGCTACTCCAAGTTCATTCAATTGCCTTCCAAATTTTGTAAAGTTATCTCGGTATCGCCAATTTGCAGTTAAAGGGAGGTCCAAACAGCTTAATCTTGGTCTCCCTAGGTTTGAATTTCCTGTTTTAGAATATAGAGAATGTAAATCTGTCTAAACAGCTTAATCTTGGCAGATTCTTAGATAGGTAGAGAAGCAAAGGAGCCCAACAGCTTAATCTGGGCCCTTGGAAGAAATAAGGGTAGTATGTAGATAGGAAAGCATCAAAAGAAAAATGAATGATGGGTTTGCAGTCTAAGTGCACCCAAATCAAAAGAAGAAAAAATGCTAGGTAAGTAGGCTAGGTAGGTAGTTCTGAGGTTGCTGAATCCTAATTGCTAATCAGTTCCAGATTTTCAGGTGTCATCTCACTCAGGACACAATCAGCAGATAATTCTATGCGAGAAACTCAAAAGAGGTATAACTAACTCCCCTTCTCTGCTTTCCCCAATCATTAACTAACTTCCCCAAAAGAGGTCAGGATCTGCTTGATACCTCTTAAGTTTCATCATTTTCATAACACTAGCTTGAGTAAAGATCTGCTTTACTCAAAAGCTGTTCCATACTTTCTCTAAAGAATGGTTCTACCCCCTTGTAACAGCCTAAGGTCTCCTGAACTTAGCGCTTTCTTAGCACCTCCACATTAACCACTAACATTATTATTTAGCTCCCTATATTTTCCCATCCCCCTACTAATATTATGTAAATCATCCCCTATATAAATATCCCTCCCCCTGGTTGAAAAATAACCATAAGTACTCCCCGGGAATTGCTCAGTTTACCTGAAACTTACCAAGAACCCTCAAACTTCAAGCCATCTTCCTGATACAATGGACTCCTTCCAGAGTATAAAACCCCTCTGTGGTAATCAGACCCCTTCCGAAACCTCAAATGCCCTTCACGCCCACTTACTTACTTTTTCGCCCAAAACAAACCCCTTGCCAACTTCCCCAACACTCCGCAGAGCCTTAAAAGCCAGATCGCATCGCAAGATCGCAGTTTCCTCTCCATGCAAGTTATGACCCATCCGTCACCTCCCGACGCGATATCGCAATATCGGCGGTCGGCGGTCGCAAGCACCAAATGTCCAACTCACACCCCCGTTCCCCGCCGATGCGATATCGCGATCGCATCGGAGCTAGTACATCGCATCACCTTCAGTTTCAGCACCTCACCATGTCATTCTGTACCAGGGACCCACCATAGCTGGCGTCGTCCGCCGTACAGCCGACGTCATGCTGACGTCAGCAATCAGAAAGCCGAAACTTCACGCAGGAAGAAAAATCGCACTTCAGAGCTCCAGAACAAGAAACAGAGGCATTTTTCGATGCGCGAATCACGCATCGCTACAGGAAATAGGCCGTTTCGGGGAATCTTTTTATTTCTGAGCCCGTTGCGCGCCGAAAAAGCCCGAAAATCGCCCGATCGTGCCAAAGTTATCCGGTTTAAAGACAACAGCAGATCAGTGACAGAGTTTAAAGTGTATCAGATCAAATCATCAGGCATCGAGCGTGTCAAAGAGTATCAGTCGACGGCGGAAGCCATCAATGTAGTGGCAAAGAGTATCAGCGAAAATCTTGAGCAGCGGCCCGAAGCAGGAGAACATTTAATACCTTCCAGCAGATTTAAAGAAAGAGGGCGAAGCCACTTGAAGCCCTCAAATCATAATTATTGCACATTTAACTCACACCAGAGCAGAACTACAGTCCCCAAAGCACAATCATTCCAGCAGCACCGCATCTAGCCCCCAAGGGCCACATTGTCACCTTTTCAGATTCAGCTGCCCCTAGCGCAGCCAAAAAGATTTACTTGCATTTAATTCCAGCAACACTTACATTTTTGAAGAGTTTTCTAGCAGACCTGTTTAGGTCAATTGTAATGAATGTCTTTCCGATATTTTTCTTATAAGTACCACCCTGAACAATGTTGTGAGGGTTTGGTTGGTTGGTAGTAGTTGGTTCGTCTCCTTTCCAGCAATTTCTCCGAGCAGAGACTCGCATTGTAACTGTTATAATTTCCATAATCAAAGATTGCTGAAAGCATGGATTGCGAAACTACTTGATGTTTTCTCTTGGCCAAGGAATGATTACGGAATTCCTGTGCTTCTACATGATTCAATAAGTGTTTCTCTCCTCTGTTTACTTTATGTTTTTTTTACCACTGTTCTGCCTTCTAAATTGCAGGAAAAAAGAATAGCTTAAGATTTGTTCCATTACACCTTAAGTTCAATTTCTGCATTTCTTGATGTTTTCTTAAATAGCTATGAGCATGTATACTTAAATGATCTTGTTTACGCTGTTTCTTTCACATATGAATGAGAATTTAGGAATTCTTAGCTGCTCCTAGATCACTATTCATCCATTTCTCCTCTTTTCAGCATGATGAAATGATTCTCCTTTGCCTTTCATCCCTGATT
>APFE030844188.1:45756-57613 GCA_000404065.3 Pinus taeda
AGAGAGCCCTCTCTGATTGCAGGTGGGCTAGAACCTGCAATCCAAAGATTGGTTTGTGGTTACCTCGGCCGTATCCCTATTAGGAGCCTAGGGACAACCTGAGCGATAACATAATGGTGACTCCACTGGGGAGCTCCTCAGATATATTCATTAAACCAGTCTGCAGCTATACAGAGGAAGAAACTGACTTATGAAAGGCTTGGTCAACCTGTGTTGTTGCGTTTTTAGAAAATTTTCCAAAAAATATATTAGAAGCTGGCTCCTAAGAAACAAACGCGTAATACACGATCAAATCCTGACCCAAACAACCCACCTGTCGTTGAAAATCTGAATTTAATTCCTAAGATCGTCAGAAAACAAAAACAAAAAGATTACCAAACTGCTGCTAGTCCTGAAACAGTTCAGTCAATTGCTGTACCAACCCCTGTCAAAGTTTTATTCCGGTCGACCCCGAGTTCCCCTGGCTCATCACCCGCTTCTCCAAGTAGCTCCGCTACACCTCTATCCCATATCCCTACTACCTCTACTACTCCTTCTTCCCCTGTTATTCCTGTAATCCCCATTGTTTTAGGTGTTCCGCTCATCCCCATCATCATGGCTAGCTATGCACCATTACAACTACCTGCTAATCCCGGGGCTATGCCTCAGGACTACCAATCGAAAATCACTTATTTCGATGGCACAGCCTCCTGCAGCGCCCTACAACATACAAAGAAAATGCAGGATTATTTCGAGAGTTATGAGATAGATGATGAGAGTGTGAGAATGAAGATCTTTGTCCAAAGTTTGACCGATGATGTCAGAACCTGGTTTAGGGCACTTCCACCTAATTCCATACTAAACCCGGAAGCCTTATACCAAACATTCATTAACAGATGGGAGAAAAAGAAATACCCCCTGCACATACTGTCCGAGTATGATACTATCAAGAGAGGACCTCGGGAAGCTGTTCTGGATTACTGCGCCAGATTTAACAATGTTTACAATGCAATACCACCAAATTTAAGACCTCCACCCGACCTCGCATTATAAAAATTCCCAGATGGCTTCGATGTCAAGATGGCGTATCAATTAAGGAAAAGAGCCCCTCAAAGCCTCGCATAAATGCAAGACGCTGCAGTGAGCGTGGAAGCAAATCTAATCGCTAAAAGAAACAGAACCAGAACTGAGAGAAGAACCACTTTCAAAGAAGAACCTTCCTCTTTCGAGCAGAAGCTAGATGCGGTCGTTAGTACCATGCACAGGCTGGGAGACAGATTAGACAATGTTGAGAGGAAAAATTCATGGGAAGGTCAACAACCCAATGCCACAAGGAACCCAAAATTTAGAAAAACCCAAAACTTGAACGTAGGTAGGGCCAGTCCAGACCACGACATTAGGCCTCCATTTCAAGAAAACTATGCAGAGGCATCTACATCCGCTGAGCCCACAGACGGGACTCTAATGAACCTGGTTGATTCAGAAAATTAACAGCAAACCTTCCTCACAGAAGAAAACCGACCATACCTTGATACAAAACAATTCCGCACCAAATCAGGTGAGTCCTTTGACTTTAAACAAGGATATGACACTGCTATATACGAGGTACACAAGCAATACAAATTAAGAACATGGACTGTTGATGTTATTCCACCTAGCAAAACAGAAGATAGCAAACAACCCAACAAAACTAAAGGGAAGACCTCTAGCAGCCAACTAGCTGACAGCCCTGTCCCAAATCCTCATCAGGTTATTGTGGAGGATGTAACATATACACATTGTTCTATTGAGTAGCCTCTGCCCACCTCCCATTCGGAAAAATATTTGAAGAGAATTCCCGAACATCTCCTCAAAACAGAGATACCACAAGCAATCATACACCGTGATACTGACACTCCAAAAGAAAATTTAGAGAGTATGTCTGAAAAAGAAAAGTTCACCACCATCAATGCCAGGAACTCAGTGGAAAAACCGTTCAGTTTAGAAACAGAAATTGGAAAACTCAAGATCTCCATTCCCCTCTCAGGACTGGCTAGGCATGATGTATATAGACAACAAATTCAAAAATCGCTTCAATTGCCGGAAGTTAGGGACGATGTAAACATTTTAGATGATACCCCTGAACTACTATTCGGGCCAGAAGTTGACGGAAAAACAACATACGGACCTATTCCACCTTTCTATGTCAGCCTGCACATACATGACAAGATACTGCATAATGCTATGTTTGACTCAGGCGCCTCACATAACCTCATGCCCAAAGCTGTAATGGAAAGGTTGAATCTCGATGTCACTAGAACCTACAAAGATCTGTATTCGTTTGATTCAAGTCAGGTCAAATGCCTAGGTCTGATCAAAGACCTTTCTGTCTCCCTAGTCCAATTCCCCAACAAGACAATCCTAATGGACATAGTAGTTGCTGACATTCCCACAAAATATGGTATGCTTCTATCCAGATCGTGGGGAGCAAAATTGCAAGGATCCCTTCAACTTGACCTCTCTTATGCCACCATATCTGTCTTTGGGCAACCAAAGAGACTTTATAGAGAAACATTAATGAAGTATGTGGTAAGTAGTGAGGAAAAACCCCAAAATTTTCCAATATACTCAATCCATTCTGATATGGATTCTTTTATTTTGTTTAATGATAACACAAGCCCTCCAACTCATGACAAGCCGTCATCTCTGGAGCAAGGAACGAATGTCAATGAGAGATCAGTTGCCAAAACCCATGAAATTGTCTCAACAGCCAAGGCAACCAACACATGGCAAGAAGAAAATCCCGAAACAGAAATTACCAGCTCATCTGTTCCACATACAACTCGAATCCCCGATACGCACCTTGAACGACAAGCCACATCGTATTTAGAGTTTGATGGTTCATTTAACAAGTTAGGAGTAGGAGCTGGAGTGTGGATTTACAATACTCACGAGAATCGCGCGCAAGGCCATGCCTATAGACTCAATTTTAGATGTACAAACAATATGGCAGAGTACAAAGCTCTTCTCTTGGGTCTCAAGTTGCTCAAAACCCTGGGAGCTACCACCATTTCCATCCTAGGTGATTCGTATTTGATCATACAACAGATAAAGGGCAACTTTGTCCCTAATGATATTAGAATGAGAGCTTACAGAGCCGCTGCCAGTGAATTGCTTAGCGCCTTCAGTAAATTTTGAGCTGGCCAAAATTGCACGTGATCATAATATTCATGCCCATAGCCTAGCCACCTTCGCTAGCACATGTAAGCTTCCCTTTGAACCAAGTCACCACTTCAGTGCTGAAATAAAACATAGACCTTCAGTCCCTAACAATGTCGAGAATTAGCAGGTATTCCAAGATGATGCCCAGATTAACAATTTTTTGACTATGGAGGACGAATTATCTAACACAAACATTGACATGGATGTGATAGCCGAATCACAACAGTTAGCAGAAGAAAAACAACTGACTCTAACAGCTGCCATAGCTAAACAAATCCTAAGCCCAACTATTTTTGACAATACAAACATAGGGCAGCTGAAACAACTTTGTTCACATGAGACAACCAAAGTAAAAGATGAGTTTATTGACCTAAAAGGTAATGTTCTGCCTGCTGGCCTTACTCCATTGGAAGACATGTTTGATGACAATGACGTGGCCAAAAAACCAAAGATGGAACCTTTGAATGCCGCCATAGAAGAACACAACATAGGAACAGCAGAACATCCCAGAATGATTAAACTATCCAAAAATCTGCATCCTGACCAAAAACCGAAATATGTGGATTTGTTCAAATAATTTCAAGATGTATTTGCCTGGAGTTATGAGGACTTAAAGTCCTATGACACTTCAGTAATCCAACACACCATTCCCCTAAAACCAAATCAGAAACCGTTCAAACAAAAACTCGGAAGAATCAACCCCATGCTTCTTCCTTTGATTGAAAAAGAAATAAAAAGAATGTTTGAAGCAGGTATCATTGCGCCCATTAGATTCTCTGAATGGGTGTCTAACTTAGTTCCCACCAAAAAGAAAACAGGAGAGATAAGACTGTGTGTAGATTTGAGAAATTTAAACCATGTCTCTCTAAAAGACCACTACCCCTTGCCCAAAATGGATCATATCTTGCAAAGAGTAGTGGGTTCCTCTAGGATTTATCTACTAGATGGATTCTCAGGATTTAACCAAATCCTTGTTCACCCAGACGATCAGGACAAAACAGCTTTTGCCACACCCTGGGGAACGTTCAAGTATGTTAAAATGCCTTTTGGGCTGAAAAACGCCGGCGCTACCTTTCAAAGGGCAATGGATATTGCGTTTTCCAAGGAGATACACGATTTCCTTATAGTTTACCTGGATGACCTGACCCCATTTTCCAAATCCGATCGACAACACCTTAAGCACTTAAGGTAAATTTTCATCACATGTAGGAAATACGGCATTTCCTTGAACCCTAAGAAGTCTTTGTTTTCCCTGGAGGAAGGCAAGCATTTAGGGCATATAATATCAAAAGATGGGATCAGAATTGACCCAGAAAGAATTCAAGCTATCCTCCAAATCCCTTACCCAAGAAACACAAAAGAATTGCAAGAATTCCTCGGAAATATCAACTTCCTGAGGAGATTTATCCCAAATTTAGCTGAGCTAGTAAGGCTATTGAGCAACATGCTAAAAAAGGATGCCAAGATAAGATGGTCTCTTGAGGCCAAGCAAGCTTTCGAGAGTATAAAAACTGCCCTGAATCAAACACCTGTCCTCACCAGTCCTCAATTTGACAGAGATTTTATCATTTTTTCCTTCGCATCTAAACACACTATAGCCGCGGTCCTTCTGCAGAAAGATGATCAGGGCAACAAGAAGCTAATTGCTTTCTTCAGCCAAGCTCTGAGAGACGCACCCCTAAAATTTCAGATTATGGAGAAGCAAGCCTACGCCCTGGTCAAAGCCATCAAAGACTTCAGAATTTACATCCTGTACTCCCATGTGATCGCATATGTCCCTAATGCTGTTGTAAAGGATATTCTAACTCAAGAGGAACTGGAAGGCAGAAGAGGAAAATGGATTGCTAGCATCCTTGAATACGACATTGAGATAAAGCCCACCAAGCTCATAAAAGGACAAGGACTAGCCAAGCTAATGTCTGAAACAAACTTCCAAGCATTAGACATTAATCAACTGGACGATGAATCGGAGCTGGCGACTCCACAGATTAGTGAAACCTTCATACAGTCCCCTTGGTACACTGATATTTGCTTTGTATTGTTAAACCTGTGTGCTCCCCCAGGATTGTCCAGAACCAAGAAAAGATTTTTAAGGATGAAATCATCAAACTTCTATGTCATAGATGGTGCTTTGTTTTGGAAAAATTATGAAGGTGTTTTGCTTAAATGTTTAACTATAAATGAAACTAACAACATCATGAAAGAATTTCATGCAGGTGACTGCGGAGGACACTTATATTGGAAATCCACGGCTGACAAGATCTTACGGGCTGGTTATTACTGGCCTTCTTTATTTGCAGATGTGAAGAAGTTTACTGCCTCCTGCCACAAATGTCAAATCTTTGAAGGAAAAAGAAAGCTATTGCCCTTGCCCCTAAATCCCATTTCAACCGAGAAACCTTTTCAACGATGGGGGCTTGACTTCATTGGAGAAATCCATCCCTCTTCCTCACACCAACACAAATGGATTCTAACAGCCACCAATTATTTCACGAAGTGGATTGAAGCCATCCCGTGTAGACAAGCCAGTGACTCCACCATTATCCAATTCCTTGAGAGCAACATCCTTTCTAGATTTGGCTGCCCGGAGAAAATTATTATCGACAACGCTACTGCTTTCAAATCTAAAAAAATCATTAACTTTTGCCACAAATACCACATTACCTTAGGTCACTCCACAGCTTATTACCCGCAAGGTAATGGCTTGGCCGAGTCTTCCAACAAGAGCCTCATCAATATCATAAAGAAGATGCTAGAAGAAGACAAAAAGAACTGGCACAAAAAGCTCACAAATGCTCTATGGGCAGATAGACCTTCCACCAAGAAATCCATTGGGATGAGCCCCTATGAACTTGTATATGGCATGGAAGCCAAGTTTCCTTCATTGCTAGGCATACCCACTATCAAATTGTTGCAAGAAATTCAGGTTGAACCAAATGACATGTTGAGAAGAATTAATCAGACCATTCACCTTTAGCAAACCAGAGAACAAGTTTTCGACAGAGCTCAGGTATTACAGGAAAAACTCAAGAAAATGTTTGATAAGAAGACTAAAGCAGAAGACTTCTGGGTAGGCAGCAAAGTTCTAAGATGGGATGCACGAAGAGAAGATAAGGGCAAACATGCAAAATTTGATTTTCTGTGGAAAGGTCCATACATTATCAGCGTTGTGCAAGGCAATAACACCTATTTCCTAAAATCTCTAGATGATAGCACAGCCAAAGAAGGTTTGGTCAATGGCCGGATGTTAAAGCACTACAATGATCCTCTTGCTTGAAAAGAGCAGATGGTGGTTGGTTTGTACATAGTTGTATATATCAATTTTTTTTAATTTTTTACAAGAGTCCATAATGCTGAAGCACGCAGAAGAAAGCAGGCAGCGCTTTACAGTTTAACAGGAACAACTAAAGACCAAGGCATTCTGACCTGCTGTTCTTGGCTTCTCGCAAGGAGAAGCCATCCCCAAGTGGAGCCACTATTAGCTTCCTGTTGCAGCAGGTTATTCATATTTCATGATTGACATTTTATAGGCCAAATATGTCATACTTTGCATGCTGCAATGTTCCCTATTTGCTTAACAGTCTCCAAGCGAAGAAGGCTACTCCAAGTTCATTCAATTGCCTTCCAAATTTTGTAAAGTTATCCCGGTATCGCCAATTTTCAGTTAAAGGGAGGTCCAAACAGCTTAATCTTGGTCTCCCTAGGTTTGAATTTCCTGTTTTAAGAATATAGAGAATGTAAATCTGTCCAAACAGCTTAATCTTGGCAAATTCTTACATAGGTAGAGAAGCAAAGGAGCCCAACAGCTTAATCTGGGCCCTTGGAAGAAATAAGGGTAGTATGTAGATAGGAAAGCATCAAAAAGAAAAATGAATGATGGTTTGCAAGTCTAAGTGCACCCAAATCAAAAGAAGAAAAAATGCTAGGTAAGTAGGCTGGGTAGGTAGTTCTGAGGTTGCTGAATCCTAATTGATGATCAGTTCCAGATTTTTAGGTGTCATCTCACTCAGGACACAATCAGAAGATAATTTTATGCGAGAAACTCAAAATAGGTATAACTAACTACCCTTCTCCGCTTTCCCCAATCATTAACTAACTTCCTCAAAAGAGGTCAGGATCTGCTTGATACCTCTTAAGTTTCATCATTTTCATAACACTAGCTTGAGTAAAGATCTACTTTACTCAAAAGTTGTTCCATACTTTCTCTAAAGAATGGTTCTACCCCCTTGTAACAGCCTAAGGTCTCCTAAACTTAGCGCTTTCTTACCACCTCCACATTAACCACTAACATTATTATTTAGCTCCCTATATTTTCCGATCCCCCTACTAATATTATGTAAATCATCCCCTATATAAATATCCCTCCCCCTGGTTGAAAAATAACCATAAGTACTCCCCGGGAATTGCTCAGTTTACCTGAAACTTAGCAAGAACCCTCAACCTTCAAGCCATCTTCCTGATACAATGGACTCCTTCCAGAGTATAAAACCCCTCTGAGGTAATCGAACCCCTTCCAAAACCTCAAATTCCCTTCACACCCACTTACTTACTTTTTCGCCCAAAACAAACCCCTTGCCAACTTGCCCAACACTCCGCAGAGCCTTAAAAGCCAGATCGCATTGCAAGATCGCAGTTTCCTCTCCATGCAAGTTATGACCCATCCGTCACCTCCCGACGCGATATCGCGATATCGGTGGTCGGCGGTCGCAAGCACCAAATGTCCAACTCACAGCCCTGTTCCTCGCCGATGCGATATCGCGATCGCATCGGAGCTAGTTCATCGCATCACCTTCAGTTTCAGCACCTCGCCATGTCATTCTGTACCAGGGACCCACCACAGCTGACGTCGTCTGCCGTACAGCCGACGTCATGCTGAGGTTAACAATCAGAAAGCCGAAACTTCGCGCAGGAAGAAAAATCGCACTTCGAAGCTCCAGAACAAGAAACAGAGGCATTTTTCGATGCGCGATTAGTGCGAAGCGCTAATCACACATTGCTATGGGAAATAGGCCGTTTTGGGGAATCTTCGGGGAATATTTTGATTTCTTAGCTCGTTGTGCGCCGAAAAAGCCCGAAAATCGCCTGATCATGCCAAAGTGATCCGATTTAAAGACAAGAGCAGATCAGTGACAGAGTTTAAAGTGTATCAGATCAAATCATCAGGCATCGAGTGTGTCAAAGAGTATCAGTCGAAAGCCATCAATGTAGTGGCAAAGAGTATCAGCGAAAATCTTGAGCAGCAGCCCGAAGCAGGAGAACATTTAATACCTTCCAACAGATTCAAAGAAAGAGGGCGAAGCCACTTGAAGCCCTCAAATCATAATTATTGCACATTTAACTCACACCAAAGCAGAACTACAGTCCCCAAAGCACAATCATTCCAGCAGCACCGCATCTAGCCCCCAAGGGCTACATTGTCACCTTTTCAGATTCAGCTGCCCCTAGCGCAGCCAAAAAGATTTACTTGCATTTAATTCCAGCAACACTTACATTTTTGAAGATTTTTCTAGCAGACCTGTTTAGGTCAATTGTAATGAATGTATTTCCGATATTTTTCTTATAAGTACCACCCTGAACAATGTTGTGAGGGTTTGGTTGGTTGGTAGTAGTTGGTTAGTCTCCTTTCTAGCAATTTCTCCGAGCAGAGACTCGCACTGTAACTATTATAATTTCCATAATCAAAGATTGTTGAAAGCATGGATTGTGAAACTACTTGATGTTTTCTCTTGGCCAAGGAATGATTACGGAATTCCTGTGCTTCTACATGATTCAATAAGTGTTTCTCTCCTCTGTTTACTTTTATGTTTGTTACCACCGTTCCGCCTTCTAAATTGCAGGAAAAAAGAATAGCTTAAGATTTGTTTCATTACACCTTAAGTTCAATTTCTGCATTTCTTGATGTTTTCTTCAGAAATAGCTATGAGCATGTATACTTAAATGATCTTGTTTACGTTGTTTCTTTCACATATGAATGCATGTTTAGGAATTCTTAATTGCTCCTAGATCCCATTCATCCATTTCTCCTCTTTTTCAGCATGATGAAATGATTCTCCTTTTCCTTTCATCCTTGATTCTCATTCCGTACTTTCAGCAGATTGATAATTTTATCCTGTGTGGCTATCCCGCTCCGTATCCCCTTGTGACCAAGAAAACGCATAGTAAGCCTCAATCCGTGACTCCATGCCCAATGGTTCGAAACTTATCACACCTTACCTTGCCTCTTTGTTTGAGAATCCTACCTTCCATCCAATCACAAACAACACTCCCTTGAAGCCAGAAAGCTAGCCTAAAATCATCAACAAAAGTTGAATCATAAAGAGAGAGCCCTCTCTGATTGCAGGTGGGCTAGAACCTGCAATCCAAAGATTGGTTTGTGGTTACCTCGGCCGTATCCCTATTAGGAGCCTAGGGAAAACCAACCAAGATCTAATTCGTTTCGGATTGGCCATCTCTAACCACTCTAACAGAGCTCCCCAGCTTTCTAGGTCTTGCCAACTTCTACCGCAGGTTTGTGTTGGGATTTTCTCATATCATTTGGCCCTTGAGTCAAGTCACCAAGGGAGGAGCGAAAGCAAAATTCTTTTGGTCTAAATCTCAAAAAAGGGCATTCACAGAGTTGAAATATCGCCTCTACACAGCACCAATGCTCGCATTACCAGACTTGCAACAACCATTTGAGGTTGAGAAAGATGCATCTGACTATGCTATTGGGACAGTCCTTACTCAACACGGGCATCCAGTGGCATATCACAGTGAGACACTTTCAAACATCGTCTAAAAGTATCCCACTTATGACAAAGAGATGTATTCCATTGTGTAGGTCTGCCGATAATGGAAGCATTACATTTTGGAGAAGGAAATTGTTATCCACACAGACCATTGACCCCTACATTTCATACAGACCCAAGGCAAATTGCTGAATTATCGCCATCAGAAGTGGTCCACATACCTGCAATAGCTCCATTTGAATATCAAGTATAAGAAGGGCAGCACCAATAATGTTGGAGATTGCCTCAATTGACTACTGATCATGGCATTAACCACTGTGCTCAACTCTTATCGGCACAAGACTTCTGATTGGCCACTTCTCTACAAAAGTGACCTAGAATGCGGTGTTATGAAACCAACTCACAAAAGGATAGAAAAGACAGTTTCATGCCTTAGAATTCAACCTCTTTGAGGGGGCAACCTCCTTTACATTACGCAATTGAACAATTCTTGGATGATACAAATGAAAAGACCTCCTTTCTATATATAGGATTCTAAGGGGTCATAATATAATCAGAGCCGACAAAACAATAATAATGTAAGGGCACAATAATAACAATACTGGGCTTATATGGGGCACAATAGTAACAATATGGGCACTACATGGGTACATCAATATAATAAGCGGGTTGTACTAATAACAATAAGGGGTTACACTAATAGTATAGGGGCCTAACATGCCCCTCTCCTTCAAAAAGTGTTGTCTTCAACGCTTGAGTAGTTCTTGATGCTTTTGTATAAAATTCTTGTCCTCCCATGTGGAATCTTCAGCGGGTGAGTTCTTCCACTTGATGAGATACTCTGAAATTGATCGATTTAGTAGTTGTCAAGTTCTTGTTTCTATGATTGCTCTAAGTTCCAATATGATTTTTCTTTCGTCTTCAATTTATAGCAATATTGTTTTAATTGGGATCTTTTGCAACTTTTGAATAAGTGGTCATACTTCTTCGTCCTTCTTCCATTCATCGCTTGCTTCATTTATCCAATCTGGCTGGATAATAGAAATAGCACAAAACAATGCTTCCACATCCTCATCCTTTCTTGAGAGTGCATCTATAACAAAATTTTGCTTCCATTTTCTATAGATGATGTCAAAGTCATAACCCAACATATCTGTGACACATTTTTTTTGTTCTTCTAAGGATAATAGTTGTTCTAAAAAGTATTTAAGATTATCATGATCCATTTTTACCTTGAAGTGTCTTCCCATTTGGTAATGTCGCCATTTTTTAAGTGCATGCAGTGTTTCCAACATTTCCTTCTCATAAATAGCTTGCTTGAGATGTAGCAGTAAAAATACCCAATCACCTACATCAAAACATTTTTCACTGCGATATTGATCTACTTGTTGTTTCATTCGATTTTGCACCAAAGTGGTGTTATCCTTTAAAAGTTGGAGAACTTGTTGTTGATGCTCGATGTGATCTTTCACTGCTTGAACCTTTTTCTTCTTGATATGTCCTTCTATCTTTAGAGTTTGAGGAATGGTAATTTCTTCCAATCCTTTACAAGATATGGTCGGATTCATTTCTTGACGCTCGATGTGATCTTTCACTTCTTGAACATAATTCTTCTTGATATGTCCTTCTATCTTGATAGTTTGAGGAGTGGTAATTTCGACCAATGAATTACAAGATATGGTTGGATTCATTTCTTCTTTCTCGATGTGATCTTTCACTTCTTGCACCTTTTTCTTCTTGATATGTCTTTCTATCTTGAGAGTTTGAGGAGTGGTAATTCTTGCCATGCTTTACAAGATATGGTATGATTCATTTCTTCTTTCTCTGGGGTTGGGTCCTGGCATATATCCTCTTCTTTTGATGTTTCTTGATCCTTTTCTTCCTCCTCTTCATACTCTATGTAAAATAATTTCTTCTCAGCACACTTATGACCTTTAGTGCATTTTCTA
>APFE030844189.1:0-29716 GCA_000404065.3 Pinus taeda
ACCAGGGTTTTGCAGTCATCTTTGGGATTCTTGTTGACTCATGTGTTGATGGTGTGTTTCTTCAGTCATTGTAAGCTTTGTTATGTGTTTCATTTTCCTTCTATACTTCTGCATATTAAACAAATGAAGTGATAAAGTAAGAATTCATGCTTGTCATGCTCTGCTTTTAAGTTTGTTTAATTTTGATGTTTTCTACTGTTCAAAGAGAATTCAAATTCGTTGTTTGCTCTCTTTAGCCTTCTCTCTTTCATTCCTGACCATTCACTTCAGTCAGAGACATCAGCACGACCTCCTACCTCGCCCCAAAGACTCCCCTGCAGAAACTGTGTCCCATCCCCGCAGCCAAATTTGCCCTCTCCTCAATTTGCCACCAAAAACCCAAAAACCCCAAAATCAACCTCTTTAATTAGTTTACTAGCCTAATATCAGTGTTACTTTGTTGGTCATCTCCCTAATTGAAGATTTTCCGAGAGAGACAGGAGAGAGCCTTCTCCTGCCCCGTAGGGCTAGCTACGAGGCTGAATGGTTTGATGTAGCTTTGAGATTTGCCTTTCTCAGTCTGAGGTGAAATTTCAAACGCTAACAACCTCCTCACAAGAAACAAAGAAAATTCCATAAATTATTTGGGTTAAATCTATCATCACTTGGGACCCATAAAGAGTGTGAATTTCCCTCTCTGTCAAACATCAGGCCCTACTAGGAAATGCTCTGTTGAATACATGTTGAATCCACCTCGAGAAGCCTCCTAAAACTCCTGAAAATCTGATCCGGGAAATACCTCCCAACTTTGGCTCTTATCTCTCCTAGCTTTTACTCTAAACCTTTGTGAATTCAACTCCAGGAACTCTTGCACACTTGGTGGGAAATAATAGATTTTGGCTCCAACAATTCCCTCTGAATCACCCCTTTGAATTAACAAGGAAATCACCTTGTTGGTGACTAGATTATCTGCAAAATACCTAGCCCAAATTTTAACTCTTGTTGGCTCTTCTTAGTCCCACAAAATTCTCCTCCTACGCCCTGGGGAAAACATGTACCAATCGGTAAATGTTTTGCATTGAGGCTTCTGGAAAAGCCTCGAATGGACTCATCTCTACTCTCTTAAGGTGACACTCGAAGTTCACTGAAGGTAGAGTGGAATTCTCGCTCAAGAAATCCTTCTGTTAAATAGCAAGGGTTGTCTTGGCTTAGCAGCTCAAGAGAACTAGTGATTAAATTTAAAATGACCCAAGATATCCCAAATGAGAACCTCATTTCTCTATTTATAATTCTTGGCCTCTCTCTAACTTGGTTCCCCCCACTCTCCACTAGTTCACCCCCTTTCCTTTTCTCTCTCTAGCTCCACAAGTGAGCATTTCCTTTTTCTCTCTCTCTTATGACCCCCACCTGCCAATGAGATACAATCTTTCCTCTTCACCTAGGCTCCTCAAGCCAAAATCATCTCCAAAACTGTAACTACAAAATTATGCTATGCCTAGCACCTCCCTAATAAGTTTCATTAATCTCCACAAATGAAAAATCAAAATTGGGGATATTACTGTCCTCCTCACCAAAAATTGCTTATCCTCAAACAATGACTGAACAAGCACCCTCTCTAGTTGTTAATCCCCACTACCAGTGTGAACTATGTCAGGGTCCCAGATGTGCCACTGAATCGTCCTTGACCTCTCCATGAAGGAATCCATGAATACCAGGATACAGATCCATCTTGTCGAACATTAATCTCCCCTTGCTCCCCTCACAATCCTACTAGGTATATATACTAGAAACCCTTTGCATACTAGCAATGAGTACGACATCATGATAATGTAGCACTTTTCCCAACCCCTCATGAAGCTTCCCTACCAAGTAGTCCATCTCATACACTCAATGGGTAAAATCCTAAAGATACCACCCAAACCCTGTGGAGATAAAGTCTTGCTCGCATGAGCTTCTGTTGATATTTTCCTACTAACCAACCTGCCATGCTGATGAAGTCCCCCACGCCATCGACAAATCACTAAAACCCAATGGAATCTTTGAGCAATCTCCCCCATGTAGTAGCCATCTCACCCCTAAGGATAATTGAGTTGTCAAATACCCTGATGCATGTATCCCATGCTAGTCACAAAAGGGTGTCACAATGTTATCATTGCGCCTCTCTAACTCTAATAGATTTCTCATCGAGCCAAAACACATTAGAGAAATTTTGAGGTCTAAAATGGGACTACTAAGGAATATTATAAAATAACAGTGAAAATAATAAAATAATATTACATTACATCATCATATTTTAGAAGGAAAAAAGAAAAAAACTACCTTTTCAAGTCATATTTTCAACTTATCTCCCTATTGTTTTACTCAAACTTTGATAGAGAGAATTCGTTGGATGCTAAATTTAATTCCTCATCCATGGAGTACCCATGTTGCATACTTTTGATGGACCCTGCTACATGAAAAATGAGAAATACATGAAAAACGTGATTGCAATCACATTTTCATGTATCTCTCATTTTTCATGTAGTAGGGTTCCATCAAAAGTATGCAACATGGGTACTCCTTGGACGATGAATTATATTATACATCCAACAGGTGTTCCCGCTCGAAATTTGAGTAAAACCGTAGGGAGATAAGTTGAAAATACGAGTTGAAAAAGTGGTTTTTAATTCTTTTTTTTAATCTTTTTAATTTTTTACTCCAAAAATGGTGATTCATCCCCTATGGTTGACATCATCATCTTAAATCTTATTGGTTCTTATAAATTTCATTTTGGTTGTACATTTTTGTATTGAGGCCCATTTTAGACCTCAAAATTTCTCTAATGGTATCCTACTCCCCTGAAACCTAGTAGCGACATATCAATGAAGGCCAAGCTCATCCTACCTATGTATCTCCATGATGTCAATACCTGCCCATCCATCGTTAATCCTGATCCTGAGAAACAACTACAATTAATTGTAAAATTCCTGAAGAAGTTTGGACAGGTCAGTCTTGTGATTATTCACATTTAAGGATATTGATAAAACTTGCCTTGCCATACAATGGAGGCCTCAACGATATCCCATATGTCAACTCGCAAGTGAGATAGATCACCCTCTGACATGACCCTACTCATCACGAAATGGAGTGATCTGTCAGCCAAATGAAACCTTGGATCCCATAACCAGATCCACTATGACATAACCTCAATGATTATTGGAACCCTCCTATTCCACATATTTTCTCCCTACATGTAATTAATATATAGACTCAACATATCACGAATCAACTTGTTGCACTCAAAACTGTCATGCGCCTGCCATACTGCATCGTGAAATCTGCAATCCTGCCTCTTGAAAGTGCACCCTGATACTTCCTAGAGTCTAAACATTTGCCTATAGACAAGGTATACCATCCACTACACCTCATGCTCATATAATGCCTTGGAATGTCTCATCGAAAGTGAATCATGAAACTCCCTCACTATCACCTCCTTAAGTGTAAGCCTAGGGGTAGAACATATGCTACCTCAGTAGTAAACCATGTCATCCCTAATATTGTATTCGTCAGCTTGTATTCCCACCAAATGTCTCAACTGGAGAGTCTTCCTCTTGCTCATGACACACTATGTCTCATCCAACGACCCAAGGTGAGCCTTCCATGTCCCGCTACCTATACTGAGAGCATCAAGGGGCAACGACTAATTTCTCTACAACTGTAAGAAACATTGGAGAGTGATGGGTGGGTAGGTACCCAAGGGTATGATTAAGAGTCTGTAATGATATAGAAGATTAATCTTATGGACGTCGCTATCTCTACCTCGTATCTACTGATAACCCAATCGAAGACTTGTCCCTGTACACTATTGGATTACCCTACTAATTGTTGTGTCACCCTATACCGTCAAGTGTCCCATATGCAACAATGCATATGTCACTCCACTAACAAACCCGATGTGGTGTGAGTCACTCCCCTTACTCTAGGATGTAAACCCATGCACCACGACACATCACCATGCACCACCGTGCTCACCTACAAACCACTACTCAACGTTGTATGCTCCTACATGCCACTGGATGCCATGATCTAAAGTTGAGACAGTACGCATAAACGCACACACTACTGGTATCGCCACCTCCATTTTCACATCAGAACAACATGTAAAGAAAAAGGTAAATGTTCTAAGTTAATTATTGATAATGGCAGTACTAATAACTTGGTTTCTACAAAAATGGTAGAAAAACTAGAGTTGGAAAGGGTGCAACATCTTGCACCATATAAAGTTTCATGGTTGCACAAAGGTCATAAAATGTTAGTAAATAAGCAATGCCAAGTAGAGTTTCAGATTGGTAAGTACAAGGAACAAGTTAGTGTCAACTTCCACCTAATATCTAATATATACCCCAAGGCTAGTAGAGTATTTTAGAAGTGCTTCCAATGGAGAGAGCTTCACATGATTTTGCAAGATGAGTAAGCAAGGCCCAAACAATAGTCTAAAGAGAGGCATTTAATTCATTCATATGCCTCCTAAGATGGTGATGGCATTGTTAGATTTCATTGCAATTCATGAAGAAATAAATTGTATTTAACAACTTCAAATAAAGGAGGTCCTTAGTTATATTGGTCTCATCATGAATTGGGATCTTTAGGTATATTTTTTCTCAATTATCATTGTTATGGTGGCCTTCCTTATTGTCAATTCTACTAAATAATCATTTACACGGTGAGGAACCTCCCTCACATCTCTAACATTTGTCGGTAACAACACTTCAATGAAAAAAATGAAACATCTAAACCAAGGGGAGACATAATCCAATGACCAAAATCTACACAAAATGCCCCAATTTCTAAGGAAGGGAACAATCCATGGAGCTTAGGAAAGGGATGGAATGACGAAAGCTCAAAGTATCCCATACTTGATGGCAGGGAAGATGTTGAATTGAATACCCATATTGTTTAAGATGTCCTCCAAAAACCAAAACGAGAAGAAAGGTCTAAAGAAACTATATTTTCAAGGAATCAAGTGGAAGTATAGCTCAATATGGATGATTGTCTAGTTAGTTTGGAAGTCGTGGATCTAGGGAAGGATCCCTCATTAGTTGTAAAGAATTGCATGTGGATTGCAATCTACTAATGAGGTTATGATATAAAATGTGAAATGTTGTTCAAAGTGTTATGTGAGATTGTGTCATTCTAACTAAAACATTTGAAACTAAATTAATTGATTGAATATATGCAAGTTATTAAAAATCACATTTCAAATTGTAGTTTATCTTTCCCTGATTTTGACTTGCAACCATATTGTCTTTTCTTATTGACTGAGCTCAAGAAACTATGTTTTCTCTTGCTAGTGATCTTAGATGTAGTTATAGTATTGAAAAACTTTATGTTGTATTCTTGATGTGCTTTGCCTATCAAGTTGTTCAATGCATATGCCTATTCCAAATTTCTAGGTAATATGGATCTCAATTTCTCATGATTTAATGAGTTAACATGTTTCATCTTAATTTCACGGAAGCGTATATGCATATATAAAGAAGTTACACATATACAAAATCTTTTGTATATGTGCATATACAGAAGTTGTACATATACGAAATTTGCACATATAAGCTTCTGTATATACACAAATTTTGTATATGTGCATATCTTTTGTATATGTTCAACTTTCATATTTGCGCATATCTTTCGTATATGCGTAAATTTTGTATATGCATATTACAAAAGTTGCACACAACTTATGTATATGCGCAACTTTTGTATGTGTATATATGAAAGATATGCGCAAATATGAAAGTTGCAGATATACAGAAGATATGCGCATATACGGAAGTTGCACATATACGAAACATATGCACATCTTCCGAATATGTGTAGCTTCCGTATATGTGCAATTTCTGTATATATGCATTATGAATATGTGTAGCTTCCGTATATGCACAGTTTCTGTATATATGCTTTCCGAATATGTGTAGCTTTCATATATGTGTAGTTTCTATATATATGCATCTATCGTATATGTGTAACTTCTATATATGTGCATATGTAGAAGTTGTGCTCAACTTCAACCTTTGTATATGCGCAACCTCTATTTATGTGCATATATTCCGTATATACACAACTTCCATATATGCACATATCTTCATATATGTGTAACTTTTGTATATATGTATATACAAAAGTTGCACATATATAGAAGTTGTGCATATACAAAAGATATATCATGAAGAAGGTGTGTGGTGTGAATTTTGTATATCTGTAGCTTCCATGTATACATAAACTCGCCAAATAGGGAAACTCCCCTATCAAGAAACTCTCGAGATCTGATTTTTAGATCAATGCAAACCCTGCATTTCCAAACCCTTCAACACTAATCATTCTTGAAACCCTTGCAAAGACAAAAGGAAAATATTTATATTATTTTGTTATTAATCATTATTACTTGAAATGTTAGAATCCTTCCAAATTCATATTGCACAACAAAGGAATACAAGATCCCTCTATATGTACTTTTTTCCATTTGGAAGTTGAAATGGTTCAGCATCTATTCTTTGGATGTGAATTCATAGATCAAGTATGAAATGATGCCTTTAAAGAGATGAATCATATCTCTAGAAAACTAGATCTGGATAGGAATGCTTGATTAGTATAGTACATACAGAAAGATAGGTATCATTAGGACAACTAGGATACTTTCAACATTCTCCTAACTTACTAGGCCTGGTTGTCCTAATGATAACAACTCCTTCTCAAAATGTGTCTTACACAATAAGTTGTGCATATATAATAGATGCACATATACGGAAGATATGCGCATATATGGAAGCTGCAGATATACAGAAGATAGGCATATATAGAAGCTACACATTTATGGAAGATATGCTTATACATAAGTTGTGCATATATGGAAGATAAACATATATGCGCATATCTTCTATACATGCACACATATTTTGTATATGTGTATCTTCTGTATATGCACATATCTTTTGTATATAAGCAACTTTCGTATATGCACAACTTATGTATATGCATAGTGATGCAGATGCATTTAACCTAGGTCAAATGTTTACTAAGGGAGTTGGTTTACAAAGTGAGTATTTAATTAATTAATGTATTTTTTCTATAGCTTTAGGAGAAAATGATAATTCTTGTAAATAGGAGAAGATTCGAGAGTATTTTGGAAGGTTTGAGAAAATTTTGGATTAGTTAGCTCTTATCTAGGGATAAGGGATTAGATGAGAGATTTTATGGATCATGAGAGATATTTTGGGAGTTAGTTTAGGATCTAGAACCTACCTAGGTTCTAATCCATTTGTATAAATCTAGGTGAGCCCATGAGGCATGTAAGTATGTAGAGGTGTGTAAGTAGGTGTGAGAGTGAAGTAAGAATTTCTCCTGTAAATATTTTATGTCTTTAATAAATTATATTTGAGATTTTATGTCCATTTTGATATTGGGTTTCAATCCAGTTTTTTATGGCATGTCCCTATTTATATGTTCAGGACCTATGGTTAGACCTGCATCATGTAGTTTCCATATATGTGCATATTTTTCGTATATGCATAGCTTCGACATATGCATATACGGAAGGTTCTAGATTCCAGCGGTGGGTGGTACCATACACATATACGGAAGATATGTGATACATAAGTTGTGCATGTAAAGAAGTTGTGTAACTTCCATATATGCAAATATTTCATATATGCACATTCCAGAAAGTCATCAATTTGTGGGATCAAGTACCTATTCCGGACAGTGATCTTGTTCAGCGCTCGATAATCAATACAGAGCCTCCAAGTCCCATCCTTCTTCTGTACCAACACAATCGAGCTACCACAGGGCGATGAACTCGATCAGATGTGACCTTTCTGCAGCAGTTCCTGAATCTGCCTCTTGATTTTGTCGTTCTCCATAATGGAGTGATGATAGATTGATCCATTGGGCAGTGGTGGACCTAGGGTCAGATCGATGGATTGCTTGAGCTCGCAGTGCAGAGGCACCCCTACAGGGGAGGTGAAGATGTCCTCGTACTCCTCCACGACCTTATTCATTTGTTTTTGTCGTGCAGAGAGGCCATGTCTGGAGGTCGTGGCCACCGTATTCTTCTTTCCTTGAGGGTGTATCATCAGGAAAACAAATTTCCCGGTATTGGAAATGAGCTTACTGCATTGTTTTGCAGTAACCAAATAGATGGCGGTAGGCGGTACTACCTCCGGTATCCTGTACAACTTATTTCCCAAAGTAACAATAACAACACGAGGCCTTGACTCATACACAACATGTTGCTTCCACAAGTATGGTTGGCCTAATAATACATCACAAACATCAAGGGGAGCAATGTCACACAATAACTCATCCAGGAAGTGCTTGATGTTGTATGGACGGTGACACTACTAGCTCACGCCAAGATTCCGTCCTTGGTGAAGCCACCCGATGTTGTACTTTGTGGATGTGTTGTGGTCGGTAAGCCCAGCCACTTCACGACCTCTGCCGAAATGAGGTTCTTTTGGCTCTCGCTGTCGACAATGAACTGTAGTAGGGAACCCTTTACCCACATCTCGGAGTGGAAGAGGTGCTCCTCCTCCTTTAAATCTTTGTGTTCCTCCTTCTGGATCTTCATGGTGGCAACGGTGGTGTTGTGCTCCGCATTGATAATCTGCTTCCCTTTATCATTCCCCTTGTTGGGTTCTAACTCAGAGTCGGAACATGCATCTAATTCCAGCCACCAGTGATTGCTTGGCCCGACACTCACTTGTGTTGTGAGTGGAGCTCTTATGGAACTCACACCACTTTCCTGTGTCCTTATTTGGCTTCGTGGTGCTATTCTTTGCTTGCGGCTTTGGCGGGTTGTCCTAGGCCACCCCACCTTGGCTTTGTCGTTTATTCAATGGTTTGGGGGCATCTTTCCCTTGCTTCGGATTCACAGATCCAAAGTATCGCTTCTTCTATTTAAACTTTTGCTCGATCTTAACAGTGTATTGGTACATTGTGCTGAGCGAGGAGATGTCCAGGAACTCCATCTCATCTTGGACGTACCTGTGTAGGCAATCGCGGTATTTGAGTACCAAATGCCACTTAGAATCCTTGATACACAACTTTGTGCGAAGTGTATGAAAAAATTTGGTAAACTCTGGCATGTCTTGGTCCCTTCCCTGTCACAGCGTGGTCCACTTTATGTATTTATCCTCATAGCTTCCCACAGGGTAGTACTGCTCCTTGATGGCATTCCAGAATGAATTCCAAGTGGGTGCAGCTAAAAATAGTGAGGCCATACTTTCATCCTTCTGCTCGTAGTAGGTTTCCCACTAGTGCTTGACGTGGGGGGCGGCTTTGAGAAGAGAAAAATTAATCTTTTCTCGGCCCGAAAAATCATGAACAGAAAAATACCCTTCTAGAAGATTTAACCATTTATCTACAACTTTTGCATCTATCTGACCCTCAAATATGGGAATGTCAAAGTTAACTTGTACCTTAAAGGGTGGCGCTTCCAGAGTAGCTGCTGGAAGTAGATGTGTCACCCCTAGGTAGCCGCTGAAGGATATGGGAAAATTTGTCCATCATTGCGTTCCTTTGTCGCTCGAGGCCTCTTCGAGCAAGATTTTGATAGGATCTCCTACCCCCTCGTCGTTCTTTTCATCTGCCATGGGAGGCCATCAAGATTTGCGAGGATGGTATTGCAAAGGTTTGACTAATTCAAGCCCTAGCTCCTTATATCCCGACCTCGTTGGGGACATGCAAATAAAAACAGAGAAAGAGCAGACCGCTCTGATACCACTGATCCAGATTTAAACAGGAATGCAACAAATTACAGATATAACCATAAATATAGAGATGCAACATAAATAATACTTCATTTCATTGATGT
This sequence comes from Pinus taeda, assembly GCA_000404065.3. Taxonomy (NCBI): domain Eukaryota; kingdom Viridiplantae; phylum Streptophyta; class Pinopsida; order Pinales; family Pinaceae; genus Pinus; species Pinus taeda. The sequence continues at coordinate 9,827 of APFE030844189.1, forward strand.
AAAATACTGAAATATGCTTACAAACAGAAATGGAAATAAACTAGCTCGGGTGATGGTAGCTTACCTCTAAGAAGAGATGTGGTGACTACATACCTTTGAATTGTCTTACAATGAGGCTCGAAGGCCCATTTATTGTTGAGAAACAATGGAAAACCCTAAACATCCAAAAATCTAACCCAAGGAGATGAAGCGCCAAACTATGGGCCCCGTTTGGGTAAATTGGTACATCAACTTCCCGGGGTCGTAACTTTGGCATACGATCTCCATTTGACGTGCACAATATCCACTTGGATCAGTGCACCACCTGTACAATTTGGATAATTATACAACTGACAGTACATTGCCCTTGAACTCCAATCTCAACTTGGAAACTCGTAGATCACACATGCATACATTATTTATGGTTGAATCATCAGTTAATTGGTTGAACACGAAATTTGCTCTCCATTACTAGACCTCCTACTAGTTCCTCCAACAGTTGGAACTAGTTTAATTGACATTAACTCAGTTAAACTGAATTAATTAATTACAACTCAAGATAAACTCAACTAGGGCTCCTTTAAAGTAAGATCCCTTTACATGACTCAAGTTAGCAAATCAACTAGAATTAATTGAACTAGCTAATTCAAACTAACTTAGTTAACTCTTACAAGTTGTCAAGTGATGTGGAATTACAATTTTCTTCTAATTTAATTCAAGGGAAAATTAAATTAGAATATTTCTTGCTGCCATTTTCAACACAACACCACTCACAACCAAAACATATTGCCCATAGAGCTTTATAACATAGCTCGTTGAAATATTTACAAAAAACACTCCTAAAAACACGAAAAACATACCGCTTCTTGGAGCTTTATAACACAACTCATGAAGATATTTACAATGACAACCACATATACTTATGCACATTTTCTTCAACCAATAAATAACCATACCATCTATGGAGCTTTATAAATGTATCTCGATACAATATTTATAATAATATACACATATATACATATGCACATTTTCTCTAACCAACAAATAAAAGGATATGATGCTTGCATCCACAATAAGGGAGTCCAAAGGCTAACACATCCACACTCAAAGTAATACCAAGATTCACCTACTTCCCAGGAAGTCTAGATTCCATTGCCAAAATTAAACATGAGAGGTGTGCATGTACAGAAGATATGCGCATATATGGAAGTTGTACATATATGAGTATATGTGTATCTTCTGTATATGTGCAGCTTCCGCATATGTGCATCTTCCGTATATGCACAGCTTCCGTATATGCGCATATCTTCTGTATATGTACAACTTTTGTATATGTGCAACTTCTGTATATGTGCATCTACTATATATGTGCAACCTCTTGATATGCACATATATGGAAGAAGAAAATAAATGGAAGTTGTGCATATACAAAAAACATGTGCATATATGAAATATTTGCATATATGGAAGTTACACAGCTTCTTTATATGCACAACTTTTGTATATGAGTATATGTGTATCTTCTATATATGTGCATATATTCCATGTATGCGCAGCTTCTGTATATGCGCATCTTCCGTATATGTTCAACTTTTGTATATGTGCATCTTTCATATATACGCAGCTTCCGTATATGCGCATATCTTCCGTATATGCACAAGTTTTGTATATGTGCAACTTCTGTATATGTGCATCTACTATCTATGTGCAACCTCTTGATATGCACATATATGGAAGAAGAAAATAAATAGAAGTTGTGCATATACAAAAAACATGTGCATATACGGAAGTTACGCAACTTCTTTATATGCACAACTTTTGTATCGCATATCTTCCATATATGCATATGGTACCACGCACTCCTTTATTAACTTTTCTTACATGGAATTTTCACCAAGGTTGTTATAGAAAACAATGGAATAAAAAACATAATTTGTTTCACGCCTATGCAGGGAACTTTAACTGATATTTACCACAAAAGGAAATAATGGCATTACATGATAATCCTATGATGATTCCCTTCACATGAAATATCGCACTTAGACAAGAAAGGTGAAAACAAAAAACTGGTTAATTGCAATCATGCATTCATGCATTCATGCCATTGATCATACCATCACTTTGATAATGATTGTCACCCTTTGGCGGTCGAAATTTAACCAAATTTTCATTTTGAAAAAATTAAATAACATGTCATCATACCAATTAATTGATCAACACCATTTGTCAAATGATGATAGTTTATGTGGTAACTTGATTTGCCAATGTTCATTTGTTCATAAATTAAAACAATTGTTGATATTTGATTTGTTAGCGCTTTCGTTTTAATTTTTTTTGAATTTGTCAGCGTGCTTAAAACTTTTTATGAAAAAATAAAAATTTGTTCCAATCCATATCCTATGAACCCTTTATCCTGAAACTAAATTGTGATAACAACTGGATCCAACGGGGATGTTGTCTCCTTAAGAGGCAACAAAGAACCTTAGTAGACCAGGTGCCTAGTCATTGGGCGACTCCCAAATCTTTAAAACCAATTCATTCTCCAAATATGAAACTTGTGACCTATAAACTGTTCTTGTTCCCATCTAAAAACACTGATGCAAATTGAGTTATCTCGCATACCAATAAAAACCAACTAATCACTAAAAAGTTGATGGAGACTACAAAGTGCTCAAATCAATACCAATCATGTTGAAAATATAATTGATACTATAATCAAACTGAGACTAAAAACATGATCTAGTGATGAGCTTATTTATGTACAAACCAACATATTCTAACTATTGAAATCAACTGCATCAAGTGATACAAAAATGCTAATGCAACCAAGCAAGTAGTTGCTCAAATGGCATGACTCCTTGAATTTGTGTGAACAGTGTCCCAACTAGACAATGTAATCACAAAGACAATTGATGATAAACCTAATTCTCACAGTGGAAACATGGTTGAACATTTAAGTTGAAAAATCCTTCCATATAGACAACTACAGGATCATAGAAGACAAATTTTGTTTGTTGATCCTCAAGATATTTTGTGACTTGATTGTTATGGTTGGATAGTTCATATGTGCTCTCCTCTTCAACATATGGTGGTTTCAGCTGTGAATTTTCAAGCTCATTTCCAAAAATAAAACATTCTTCAATCTCAATGTCAAAGGGAAAAGGCAACAACGTATCTTTTTTCTTTTTCTAAAATGAAACTTCAAAGGAATGACCATGTAATGGAAGAATTTGGGATATTTCTTGAGCCTCTAAAGCTTCGAGTTTTATCTAAATGTCCTTAACAAACTCCTCTAAAAAATGAATCTTTGCTTCTAAGCTACATTTGCATGACTTTAAGTAGGAAGATAAAAATGAAGAAAAAAAATCATCCACTTCATAATTAGTGTACATATCGTTCCATTCCTAAGACCTTGAATGGAAATAGAGTCTGTGACTAAATCTGGTTTTTCCATCCATATTTCCAAGAAGATAATCCAAAAACTTGTTATAGACCTTATGGACTTAACAGGTAACCTTTCAACCCAACTCCTACATTCTCCTTGGAACGAATCATAAAATAGTCTAAGGAATACATCTCCATTCTTGATTTTAAGGAGATCAATAAAGTCATGGTAATTTGAGATATGTTACAAGTCCAGACTTAGATCATCTCCTTAAATTTAGGACCATTCCTTCAAAATATTCATCTGTAGGAAGAGGATTTGGAAAATCAAGAAGGTTTGTAAAGCCCAAACATGCATACCTTGAAACAATAATAGCAACATCTAAGTTCTTCATCAAATCCAGTGGAGTCACTAATTCATTCTTGAAGCTCTGGATTCTCAAATTGAGTGGAGTTTCCATTGACACTCTTTAGGCTACTGGTTCTTTGGACAATGAAGTTGCCATGAATGCTTTGAAATCTGAATCTTGTTGAGAGTGGAGTCGCCAGGTGAATGATGTGCAACCTTTCTGTGTCTGTCCTATGTTCACCATCAGAGAGTAGATTTGTTTGTTGTCATTCTTCCGGGATGTTGACTTGAAGCTTCGCATCCCCGACAATGGCGCCAAGATGTTATCACTCAAAAATTGCCCTGACTATGGAGGGAAATCACTAAGGAAACCTTCAAACTGCTTTAGGATTGAAAGTTGGCCCTTTAATCTAGAGAGGGATTTCTCCTTAACTCTTCGACTCGATGTCACTGTAGTAGTAGATTACTAATAAGCTCATTGCCCAGATTTAACTTCTAACAATGATGATTTTGGTTTGGAAAGAAAATAAAAGGGACCATTGGGCTTGGAGTCTCTAACATAAACAGATATCTGCTAGTCATAGGTTATATGAACAACTCTAACAAAGGAAAGATAGATTATGATTTCTTAGACAAATTATCATCAAGGTATAGTAGAAGACTTTAGAAAATAAACATAAAAAATGAAGCAATATGATTTGTGCAATGATATCTAGCTGAAAAACACATAAGTATTTCGAATAACATGAACTTGAGCGTTTAATACAAATTCCAATTCATATAGCTTTATTCAAATACTGAAGATTTAATGATCAAAGTCTTGACTAAGGAGAAAATAAACACAATAGAAAAATGGACAAGAAACCATTCATACATGAATCTCTAAAAACTACACATGTAACACTGCTTATAGCAAATTCTATTAATCTAAAAAAGTATACACAAGGTTTGTCTTTTTCAAAAAAAGTTATGAACCCTTGGTTCTCTTTCACAATTGACTTTATAGATTACAAATTGTAATCATGTTCTTAGAAAACTTTGATTACAAAGTCTCAAATATCTACGTAAATCTCTAACTGGAATCAAATACATTTCATAAACATTTCCTTGATGTACTTGTTTTGTTTAATGACAAAACAAAAAGATAAGACACTGAATCTAGAAGATGAGTTGTAGCTGAAAATATGGTTGAGATCGAGGACAAAATCACTTGTTAATAATTTGCAATGAAATTTGGAAATGCTCTATTTTACCCCACAAATTCTGCTTTGCCTTCATCAAAACAACAAAATCACCTTATATCTTGGCCTGGGACATCAAATTGCCACTCAGAGCATGAATCCATCTTTCATAAGTTTTATCCACTCCAAACTCCTTATTGTTGCCTCAAAAACATAGTTTTTCCCAATCGCTGATAGATTAATTGGCACATATATTATCGGGAGAAAAACTGTGAACCGCTACAAAATTAATTTTTAGCATCCACTCAAAATATAACAAAATTAGCGCTGAAAATTTAACTATCATCGCTTAGTCAAAATGTTTCCAAAAAGAACGCTGACGGGCTAATGATCAACACTGCGATAAAACCCTACTTGAGTATGTTTTCAACCTCTAGCAAAAGGTATACATTACTTGGTTTCCCTTTCTTAATCTTCTTGGCCTTGGGGTCAAGTTCTCTCCTCTTTTGACCTTTATGCTTCTTAGATCTAGAAGCCACCCCTGTGTTTATCATTAGGTCCCTTAAAGGCGTGTCATCCACATCAATCAATTTATTTTCTAGGTTAGGGTTCTGTTTGAGTTTGAACTGAAGCCTCAATTTGTTTATTGGTCTGGTATGAGGCTTTCTGACCCCATAAATTTTAGCTAGAGTGGGTTCATTTAAAATCTTCCTTTCCTTTGTTTCAGGTTGACCCTCCCCTGTTTTAGTAAGTTGATCTTTTGCAGCTTTCACATGTTGTTATGGCAACTCAGGAGATGGCACTTGAGTTGGAGATAGAGATTTTTACTCCATAATCCGTTTACCTTTCTTGTATAAACCCTCTTTAACTCAAGAATTGGAATACAAATTTTTGTTAGTAAGGCTTTCTTTTTGCTCCTAGTCTCAATAGATGAGGTTCCTTGTTTTGGGATCTCATAAATCTAAATAGACTTATTTAGTTTCTTTCTTGTTACTGGTTTTTGGGCTTAGAAGAGATCGACTCTACGAATCCCCCCCAAAAGAGGAAATGCTCCCAAGTTCTGTTAACTTTTTTCAAATTATTTACAATCATAAGTTTAATCAGGCTTTTATGGAAAACATAAGTAGGAGACACATATAGTTTATCCCGAACCCTTGCTGACATTTTGCCTAGACTCATAAGCAAAAATAAAGGTACATTCATTCTAACTTGTCCAGAAACATGAGAGAGAAACCTGAAGTGATACATGTTGAGCCTGTTGAAATGTCCCTCGTAGGTAAAATAGGTTTGAGTTATCTTGAAGATTTGGTCCCACTAAGATTTGACCTAGGATCTCTTCACTCCTAGATGCCATGGCTTGTCTTTATGTTCATCTTTCAAAAAGAAGGGGATATCGATGCCTGCCAAGGTTAGATTTTTGAACAAGCAATCCCCATCCACCGAGAGGCGTGTAGCCTCTGCAATCGTTTCCTTTGTAACTGAGAAGGAGATGCCAACAATGTTGACCCCCTGACCATTAAAACCCTCTGCAAATGTCTGAGCCACTCCATCGTGAAATCCATCACACCTAAAAAAAAAATCCCCCCAGCTTGCTCATCGAAACTACTCTCGAAATTATGGGACGACTTCAAGAGCTTTAGGACTCTCAGGCTCTCCTAGTCAACCGCTTTTCCCCATAATTGTCAACACTCATAACAAAAACAATGGAAGAAAAAAATGGGATTTGTTTCACGCCTATGCAAGGAGCTTTAACTGATATTTACCTCAAAAGGAAATAATGACATTACATGATAATCCTACAATGATTCCCTTCGCATGAAATATTGGGCTTATAAGACAAGTGAAAGCAACAAACCGGTATAATTGCAATCATGCATCTGTGCCATCGATCATACCATCACTTTGATAATGAGTGTCACCCTTTGAAGGCGAAAATTTAAACAAATTTTCATTTTGAAAAAATTAAATAACATGTCATACCAATTAGTTAAACAACACCATTTGTCAAATGACGATAGGTTATGTGGTAACTGGATTTGCCACTACTCGCTTGTTCAAAAATTAAAACAATTGTTGATATTTGATTTGTTAATGCTTTCATTTTAAATTTTTTGAACCAGCATTGACAAATTAATTGTCAGCGCTCTTGAAACTTTTATGAAAAAAATAAATAACTGTTCCAATCCATTTGCTCTGAACCCTTTATCCTGAAAATAAATTATGATAACATGACCTTCGACTCATCATGCTCCCATGTTTCAACTAGAAAAATAGTATGAATTTCACTTGGGATCTAATTTAACATAGGACCTTTACACCATGGAAAGCCACAACAACTCCCAAAAATGATCTTGAGTCTTACAAAATTTTGTTATTACTACCATCCTAGTTTCCATCCCTAATAATAGCTTTTCTACTTCTAATTAATGCCCATTTTCCTTATTTTCTAGCTTCCATTACCTTTAGAACCTTCGTCCTTATTTCAACTTGGTCTATTGGAACAAGGTCTTCATTTATAAAAAATCTTAAGCCTTTTAAGCTTGAAGATTTACTGAATATGCCAAATTTATGGTCAATACAACTTGCCGTGACATAGATAAATCTATCTTATATTCGAGTATCTTTACCAACCTCTTTGCTTCTATGAGATAAGTTGTGTCAATTTGTGACTTGTTTTTAATTTTTAATTTTACTATTGCTAGCATGTACTCATATTTCTACTCTTCTATACCAACAATTATGAGAATTAAATCTCTTTTTACTATGGCCATGATCCAACTCAATTAGCTTACTCATCTCCCCTTTGATGACTTTGATATCTAATTTATTTTCCATGCTACTTAGAGCCAGATTGTTATTTAATTTACCTCTTTAATCTCGTCTCTCAAGTCACAAATTTCTTTAAATGTTGGTTGTCTCTATTTCACAAATTTCTTTAAAATGTTGGTTGTTTCTATTTTTTCATTTGTTGTCATCCAACCTTTATTTAATTTGTTGTCATCCAACCTTTATTTTTTACAGTGGAACCTCAAACCCTAATAATCTATTATCTAGCTTCTCTTGCGACAATTTAAATTTATTATCAAGAATTACATCTAACTCTATTTTATGTTCCACTTCTCTTTCTTCTTTCCTTTTAATGAGTCTTTATAATCATAAAGATTATTTGGGGTGATTTTGCTAGACCTCCCTTTGTTAGGTTGAGGTTTTGGCATATGTGGTGAAGTGCTCATAATTGAAAGTAAAGAAAATAAATAAAAGAGGAACTTAAGCACTTGGTTTATAAATAACAAAGTATAACCATAACATCATTCTTCTTTTGATTAGAACAAATAATCTTGTGTTAGATCTATCCTCAAAGTTGGTCCAATTCAACTTGAATCAAGCCAAAAATAACCCATTAAATGTTTGCCGCAAAGATAATCTATTTGTTTATTTGTTCACTACAAGAGACAACCCATTCAATATCATATAAATAAAAGAGGAACTTATGCACTTGGTTTATAAATAACAAAGTATAACCATAACATCATTCTTCTTTTGATTAGAACAAATAATCTTGTGTTAGATCTATCCTCAAAGTTGGTCCAATTCAACTTGAATCAAGCCAAAAATAACCCATTAAATGTTTGCCGCAAAGATAATCTATTTGTTTATTTGTTCACTACAAGAGACAACCCATTCAATATCATAGAGTCACTGCATTTATTCACTATAAAGAGAACTTGTTCAATGCTACAAAGATACCCTATTCCATGTATGCCGTTGAAAAGCGTAATCCATTTCGTGCAAATATATTTGTTCAATGCATGCTATACCATGGAAATAGTCAATACCACAAAGATAATTAGCATTTAAAAAAAATAACCTCTCTAAATATTTTAGCAATAATTAATTTAATTTTAAAATTTTAATAATAATGGATTTAATTTAAAATTTATTAATATTGATAGTGGATAAGTTTACATTTTTGAAATTATAAAAGTTGTGAAATTTATCAATACTTATTTAGAGTTAAAATAAGTTATAAAAGTTTTAGGTTTTGTTTGTTTGTTTGTTTGTTTTGTTTGTTTGTTTTTTTTTGTTTTTTTTGTTTTTTTGTTTTTTTTTGTTTTTTTTGTTTTTTTTTTTGTTTTTTATGGAAAAAATTCTAAATGTCTTAATCTACTATTTGGTTTAGGTTGACACTTGTTTAATAATTGAGTGGAGAGGCTCATTTTACAGCCAGTATGATGTATAACTCTGTCTGTCATTATAAAAAATAAAAAAATAAAATAATGATACCACAAAATATTTAAATAATGTTGACCATAAACAAAATTAAGTATGAGGAAATTGGCGATTCCTCTAAACTCATGTTTAAATCCGTATATTTTAAAATAGATCTACACGAGTTAATAATTTTTCATTTAAAAATAATTTTATAATCCATAAAAACCAATTTCATTCTCTTATTATCTATTTTTTATTATAATTAATTATAAAAATTATAATTTAAATAAAAATAAAACTATCAAAATCAATTATTTTTTATTTATAATTAATTATAAAAATTATAATTTAAATAAAATCAAACTATCAAAATCAATTAAGAAAAATACGGCTCCTTTTTCCCCATCCCACTATGGTGCAGAAACAGAAATTTGTTTGGTTTTTATCGGTAGGGCCTTTTATTTTGAAATCCTGTCCATTTATTCACATATAGAGGATACCGACACATTAGCGTACAGTCCGGCCTGTCCAGATGCATAGTAGACTATTAAATCAAATAAGAAAATACGGCTCCTTTTTTCCCATCCCACTATGGTGGAGAAACAGAAATTTGTTTCGTTTTTATTGGTGGGCCTTTTATTTTGAAATCCTGTTCATTTAGTCACATATAGAGGATACCGACACATTAGCGTACAGTCCGGCCTGTCCAGATGCAGACTGTTGCGTGCGGGGAACGACTTACAAGGGATCGATCTCACGACCAACAAAAGATTTCCGACAAAATCCTTGCTGCCTAAATTTTTGCGAGGGCCAAACTTTACTTCTCTTCCACCTTGGAAGTCAGTGGACTGTTAACGCTCACGCAATGGAAGATCTCGGCGCGATTTCTTTCAGATTTCAGCCATGGAGTTTCTTGACTTAGAGCAATAAAATACGCTATATTTTTGGTCCATTGGAAGTATGATGAGGTCGAGGAAGACGGTTATGAACAAGGTAGGCAAATATGAGATCGGAAGAACCATTGGTGAAGGTACCTTTGCGAAGGTTAAATTTGCTCAGAATACGGAAACTGGAGAGAGCGTGGCTATGAAGGTTCTCGACAAGGGGGCTATTCTCAAGCATAAAATGGTAGACCAGGTAACTTTTGAAAATTCCTTTTTAATCTTTAGTGTTTTATGTCAAAACTTTGTGCATTCCGCAGAGTGTTTTCCTTTTCTTTTTGCCCCATCGGCCATAGCAGTCAAAGAGCATTCCTGTTTTGAATTTTCTCTTCAATGCTTCGCTGTGAATTCTCTTTCAGCAATTTCAGCAACCAGGAAATGCTTTTTCCTGATTGCAAGAAATAGAGTCTTTCCACCTGTCACTAAGTAAAACACGGTCCAACTCTTTTTCCGTTTGCGAGAATTAGTGTTTTTCCATGGGTCATTTCTTTTTTTTTTTCAAAACATGGCGTCCATGTACTTCCAAAGAAATCTCCTCAATTTTAAAATTCAGGGGGTACTTGTCTTGCCTCTCTCTAACCCCTAGTGGTACACTCTCTTATAATTTTTTTGAATTGATGTCGTTGTAGTATAACCATTATTGCTATTTAATTCCCTTCTGTTTAGAAGTTCAAGTGTTTTTTTTTCTTTTCTGCCAATGTCTCTGGAAACTGGCACCTAGCCTCCACCGCTATTGCATGCCTTGGTGCTCATCACAAGTATGAGCATGTTGCCTTTGGCCCCAACCATTGTTAGATGCATTGGTACACATCCACAATTGTAAAAATATCACTTGGTAGAACTTGAGCCTTGGTGGGGACTATGCTATCTATGTGCTCTTCCTGATTGGACAGGTCACTGTTGATTCCTTAAATTTTACCATTTTGATTATAAAATTTATGTCAATGATAGACACCCTTCCAACATTAAAGGTCCCTCCCTCTGCTTGCTTATTAAATTTCTTCTATATAAACTCATGTAATATTTGTCACCTCTGTGTGTGTTTTTCTAGTTCTGTACTCAGTCAATTGATATTTATCTTCTATATAAACTCCTGTAATATTTGACACACATGTATGTGTTTTTCTAGTTCTATACTCAGTGAATTGATAATATGTTAGCATGTGAAATTTCGACGTATTAACTTTGTGTGGTGTTATATATGCCATTGATTTGTACGGCTTGTTCTTGCCGAATATTGAGTGTTGAAACAATCAGATAAATTAGTATATGGTGTTACCAGAATCTGTCCAAAGCAACGATTTCCATGATTAATTCCAATAATCCAACAAGCGCCATAATGCTAAATATTCTATTGTTATGATAAGTGAAAGTAATGCTAATGCAATTGCATCTCTATTTTATATTTTTCTTTTGTTTGTGAGAAATAAGAAATCCATGGCCTAAGGTTCAAGTTCAAATTCCAAATTAGAGATAGCTATATCTTTGTTGTTCTTTTTATAAGTTAAGCAATATTCTAGAAGCCGTAGGGATGGGGAGCAAATTATAAGCAGCTGGTGGTAATTCTGAAATGGCTTAAAATATCCCCTTTTTCAAAACCATTATTAATGGAATTATGGTTGCATTTGTCTCTTGTAGATTGGCACATAGTGAATTAGTGACTAAGGCTACTAGGCCAACGTGAAAGAAAGTTATTTCGAGATTGAGCTTAGTATCAATTGACTGGGCTTAGATTAAGAGAGTAATAAGTATTGATTTGTGTTTGGATAAATCATACACCATAAACAAATGGTTAGTACTGTGTTCATAGGGAGTTTGGTGCACACCGATTCTGATTGCTTATTGCTTCTGGATTGTGTTGCATCTTTCTACAAGATTTGAGGGATGGGTGTACTCATTGATAGAGCTTGACTACTCCAAACAAAGATCTCAATGACACAAGTTTTTTGGGTAATGAATCATGGTCACATCAACAAAGGAACTAAGGGGTGGCAAGTGTGGGGAATGTCTTTGATGTTGAAATCTGGTAGCATTAGGAGGTACTCTCACATGCCCTTGGTGCTACGCTTGTGAGAGAGAAACACCCACAAAGTGATTGTGTGGGGTTTGCACCCAAGTTGGGGGTTTTGGACCCAAAGCGAGTGGGCTTAGAACCCAAGAAAGTGAATTTGATATTCTAATTTAATGTAAAATCTGAGTTGGAGGTTCCTTGATTTCATCCAAGAGGAACTTCGGGACAAGGAACTTTAGCAGAAGACTGATGCAGAGAACATTGTCCTCGCTAGTAAGCTGAAGAAAGTAAAAGAGAAGTTCATCATCAAGAAGAAGGACCTAAGCAAAGTGAAATGCTTTACATGTGAAGAGTATGGTCATTATGCAAGCAAGTGTTCGCACAAGAAGAAGAAAAGAGGGAAAGAGAAGAAGCTTGAGATGGCAATGGCTCCTCCAACTACATTCAACGAGGAGTTTTCTCTGATCTCTCATTTTCTTCGAGTGCACCATTTGTGAGGGTGCTTGGTTCATAGATAGTTGGGCATCGAAGCATATGACAAGGATTCGAGAAGTATTTTAGAGTCTAACAGAGTGGGATTCTGAGCTACATGTGAAGATTTGTGACAAGTGTCAGCGTGTAGTCATAGGAATGGGGACTACCATTCACGATGGAGTTAGGTGGATCGCTGCAAGTTTAGGATGTACTTTAGGTACCGTAATTTGGGTGCAACATGCTTTCAATCTTAGCAATTGAGGCAAAGGGGTTTCATGTTATATTCTGGAATGGAAAAGTGATGCTCCAGCCCCGTGGATCTAACTCTAGCCCAGGAGTGGTTCTTGGAGTCAAAGATAATGGTTTGTATAGGCTAAAGGGCAAGCCTATTGACCATGGAAAGAAGAAGGTTATAGAGACTTAGAGGGAGTCAAGTTCCAGAGGGAGTTCACAGATTTAGAGGGAGAGTCTGTAACCCCAGAAGAGTACATCAAAAGAGAATCACATTTGAGAAGAAGGAGCCATGGAATGGATTATTGGCCTATGTGGAAAAGAAGAATTAAGAGGCTTCTAGTAGCAGGGACACTTCAAAGAAGGATTTTGTTCTTATAACAGGTTATGCTTCAATGGCGAAGGATAAAGCATATGATGAATGTTGGAGAGCAGTCGTGGAAGATGATTGTATTCTAGTGTGGGAAGAAGAGATACTTCCAAGGGATGGGAGTAACTCCCTTGGTAAGAGGGAGTGTTGAGATTGGTTAGCATCAGGAGGTACTCTCACATGCCCTTGGTGCTAGGCTTGTAGAGAGAAACACCCTCAAAGTGACTATGTGGGCTTTGCACCTAAAGCAAGTGGGCTTGGAACCCAAGAAAGTGAATTTAATATTCTAATTTAATGTAAAGGTTGAATTGAAGGTTCCTTTTTGGACGTAAGGGCTTCCTAAGGTGACCTAAGGACAAGTATATATAGCAAGCCAATGGAGAGGTTTATGGAGAAGAAAGAGTGAAGAGACAATTCTTCTTGTAAGTATGAGAAAAGGAACCACAATGAAGGAGGAAAGGGGTGCAACTTAAAGGGAGCAAAGCCGCAACCAAGAAAGAAGTTGTCTGAGGTTTTATTGAGGCTAAGTAGGGCCTGTTTGGAGGGCCATAAGAAGGGATGTAGGTGTTGATTTGGGGTAGCATCGGATGTGCTCTAGCCACGAAATTTGGTGGAAAGGTTGGGGCACATGAGATCTCCAATACCCAGAAAGGGTTTGGGCAGATTCTAAACAGATTAGGAGATATTAAAATAATTAATATTTTTAATGGAGTCCCTAAGTCGAAACTTAGGGAAAATAAAATATTAATGTGGATTAATATGAATCTGTGTTAGAGTGGTCCAAAAGACATGGATCAAGCCAGATCTAATCTTAACCATTGATTAGGGACTTAATCTCGGCCATTGAGATGTCAACAAGAAAAGTATAAGAAGAGGCTTGAGGGTCACTTGGAGAGCACACCAGATGATCAATCATTCTATTCTCTAGAGTGGGGTTTGCTAAGAGAGATAGAATTAGTGATCGAGAGAGTAGCTGAGGGGCATTGAGTACAGAGAAACAGAGAAGGCAAAGATTGTGCCGGGAGAGCACCGCAACAGCAAAGGAGGGCGACGTAGAGCCAGCAAGGGCTCACGCAGGGCCACGCAGAGGCAGCCAAGTGTTGCGCAGAGCACTAGAGGGGCCAACGCAGCTGACGCAGAGGCTCCCAAAGCTGACGCAGGGCCTCCTGGGGCTGACGCAGCATCGAACTTCGCAGTCTGGAAGGTCAGAATCTTATCAATGCTTGACAGGAATTGTGTCAAGAACTTTGCCTTGAAGGTTATAGCTATCCTAGTCGACTCCAATGATAATGACAAGTACGAAGAGGCGATGGCAAGGGCCAAGTGCATTATCCTTGATGGGGTCAAGGATCATGTGGTACCACATATAGCCGAGAAGGAAACGATAGTTGAGATGTGGGAGGCTCTCAAGAACTTGTATCAACATTCTTCTGTGTAGAGAAGAATGTTGCTCGAGAACCATATGAGGTCGTATCAGATGAAGAAGGGTCAAGTGATTGGCACCTTCCTCGGAGGACTCAATGAGATTCGAGACCAGTTGCCTGCTATATGAGTGACACCGGACTAGGAGCTTATGGTGAGGACAACATTGAATGCTATCTCAGAGGATTGGGAAGTGTTTGTCCAGAGTATCCTGGGCAGAATAACTCTCCTACCTTGGGACGAGATGTGGGCAGCTCTTCGCCAGGAAGAGATCAGATGACAGTCAAAGACAGGTAGTAGCAGCAAAGGGATCAAAGTTAGCAGGAGGAGGAAGATGTGGCCTTAGCATCTAAGGGAAAACAGGAGAAGCGGAAGAAGAAAGATCTCTCCAAGTGCTTCCACTGTGGGGAGATGGGTCATTATGCGACCCAGTGCCCAAGGAAGAAGAGTAAGGGAGAGTCATTTGAGACTAAGGCAGCGCCAACACAGGCAGAGAAGGAAGTTTTGATAGATGATGACTGTGCTATGAGTGCACACACACGAGGAGCAGGAAGTGGGGAGACATCGAGCTGTAGTCAGGAGGACTACAGGCAATGAGGAGTAGGATGCTTGAGGTACCCAGCCTCTTGGATTAGGCCTTGCTATAGGAGCCTCGACGACGAGTAGCAAGACTGGTTGAGTGGGTAGAGACAAATGCGGATGGAGCGGCAGAGGGAGCTATAGTGCAGGAGTCCTGAGACAACACAGAGCTAGCAGGCTGCAGCAGTGCGAGAGGCACAGGAGTGTTGCACCAGTGCAGGAAGGCAGAGAGAGGTGTGCAACGGTGCGAGATGCAGGGAGTTGTTGCAGCAACGCAGAGTTTAGAGAGGGAGCACTTATCAGCGGCTGAGGGAGCTTCAGCATCAGTGGGGGTCTCTAGCCCAATAGAGAGGTCAGTTGGGAGATCAGTTACTTACTTCTTAGTAACTGAGTTGTAGTGCAGCAATGGGTAGCACGATGCAACATGATGAGAGGAGGTGCAGTGCAGATGCAGTTTTGGGAGGAAGGACCGACAACAACACAGATGTAGAGGGAGCTGTTGTACAGATGCAACAGTGGCAGTGGCAGAACCATGGGCAGTAGTACAGGAGGTAGCAGTAAAGAAGGCAATTTCTTTTTTGTTTTTTTTGTTGTTATGTTGGAACCAACTCTAAACTGGTCGTTTTGGTGAAATAGGCCGGTTCGGTACTGAATTGGCAAGTTCAGTTACAGAGCCAGCCAGTTTAGAGGCCCGGTTCGGACCGGTTTTGGGCCCAAAAAGGCCGGACTGGTTGGTTCCGGTCTAGTTCTGATAACACTGCTTCCAATAAGTCAAAGACAACGCTGGTCAAACTCCTTTAAATATGGTTAACTTCATAATTTCGGCCCTGTAATTATTTTAGAAATACCTTAGAAAATTTGCACTTGCGAGTTGGATTAGGACAGAAAACTTCAATTTCTTCTTCTCTTTTGACTTCCTCCTCTCTCTTTTGACTTCGACCTTTCTTCTTCTTGTTTAGGTGCAGAAAATGATAGATGATGTGATGATGGACTAGTTCTCCAAGAGGTCAGTTTTGTGTCTTAGATATAGCTATCCATGAGGGTCGAATATATGCCACTAGGCCAACTTGTCCAAGGAGCGCTGACTTGGTCTTCTCCGTGGACTTTTGACTCAATATAAAATTCAAATTCATTTTCTTTACAAATGTCCAAATGGGACATGACTTAAATACATTTTCTTTTGACTCATAATGATTTCTTCTGACTCTTTTTCACTGTTTAAGCATGAAGAACATGCTTTTGACAAAATATAATAAATCTAAATAATAATAAATACATCAATGATAATTTTATTTTATGAAGACTAACTCTAGTTACAACTTCAACAATTCCAACCATGCAAAATGCGATATTTAGTTGAGATAAGGTCCAACTAGCAAGAACAACCTCAAAATAGGCCAATGATTTAACCCTAGTTGAATTTAGCCTTATGTCCTAGCCATAACATCTTGCCTTGAAGGGTCGAATTAGGTGAGGGGAGAGAAAAGAGTAAAACTTTTTTATAGTTTTGAGCAACTTGTGGATGGCAATACCTACTAACTACTTGGGTGATGGAGTCTAAGGGAAAATTACTATGGAAATATCAAACCCTGGAATGGAGTTGTTGGAAACACTGAGGGGGTTGCATCAATATTTCTCTTGAATTAGTTAATTTTAACTTCATAGAGCATTAATTATCATTAGCTTTAAATCAAAACATAAATCAACAACACCATTCAACAATGCACAACATCCAAGACAATACACGAGATTTTTAGGTGGAAACTCTTCTGGGAGAAAAACCGTCTAGCGCTTCTTAATATAGGTCTTCAAAAATTAACATCAATTAGGAAGCTTCAACTTCCAAGATTCTCAACATCAACTGAAGGAGGCTCCAACCCCCTGATTTACATGCTCCAACCTGAAAGATGCTCCAACGCCCTAGATTACCAACTTCAACTAGAAGGACGCTCTAACGCTTTGGTTTATTAGCTCCAATTGAAAGGATGCTCCAATACCTTGCATAGGCTCCAACCTGCCCTAGCACCACCCTGCCGCTGTGAAGTTTTTTAGACTCCAACCTGAAGGAAACTCCACTCTCTTGCTTTGCACCACTTTGCCACCCTATTCAACAAGCAAACCACGTTTCATGTAAAGACTGTAAACTGAAACTTGACGATTTGATAACTGAAAATCTGAAAGTGCATAATCTTAAAACAACGAAACTTACCTGGACTGCTCACTGGTAATTTGCTGTCTGCTCTTGTTCTCTGAAGTTGAATCGATTACTGGGAAACCAATTCCTCCCAGCCAATTCAGTAAGCTTCACTTACTGACCCCCGTGCCCAGAACCTCAGGTCAATTTCTGCTGCTTCCGTTCGTTCCGGTTTCGGTCTCCCTCTGGACTGCTCACTGGTAATTTTCTTCTGTCCCCTTCTACTTGACCCTCTCAGTAGTTTTATAGCCAGGTTCGGTGATCGCCTTCCAGCCTTCCTTCCCACCGCTGGAGCTTCATGCGACACCTCCCACATGCATTCCTTAGATATTTATCAGATCGAGTTCGCTGTCGACTGCGCAGAGTTTTAGTTTAAGGGTTGAAAAGATCTTTTCAGAAAGGTTCATCGACTGTTTCTGATATTTCTTTTTAATATAACTTCTATTTATTTAAGAATCGTAACTTTGTATATAAAGTTTAACATGATATATTATAAAGTTTTTAATTTATTTAATATAAAGTTTTTAACTTTATAGTCTTTAACTTATATTATTTATTTATACTATTTATTTAACTTATATTAATTTGCAGCATTTAATTTATGTTAATTTATAGTATTTACTTTATATTATTTAACTGATAGTATTTAACTTATATTACTTTTCATTATTTAACTTATATTAATATATAGCATTTAATTATTAAATCACTTTAACTTAGATGGATGTCTAAATGGGTTGTTACATACACTCACCCTTCGGAAAACTTCGTCCCGAAGTTAGACTTTAGGCTTAGGGTTTTTTTATAGACAATTCCGGCTCCTTCCAAGTTCCCAAGCTATTCTAAAATCAACCTATCCTTCCTAATCTCTTCCGCTCCCATCCTATCCGTCCTCTACTGGAGTATGCTATGACGTCAGTTTTACTAACTCAACCATGCATAAACCCTAAGGCGACAGCGTCGGTTGTACCGACCTGATTCCCAGTAGGCATCCGGCAGTCATCATCACACGTCTAGGGGAGCGTGACTCGCACAGTCCTCCCATGACCCCAGGGTTGGAGGATAAACGGTGGGCAACACCTCCACCCCTCCCAGTAGAACTTAGGGTGAACACCCTATCATAGAATTACTTGGAGCTTTAATTGTTCTGAGGTTCTGTCATCACGTGGTTTTCCAGTAATCGATTCAGCTTTACTTTACCTGCAATTATACACTCACTCATGCATTCGGAAAATGTGCATTAGCATATTCAAACAACCCATGTATTATTTAGTATAACATATTTTACCATTTTCTATGCATGTCCTTTGAATTCTATCTGAAAATGTAGTTATTTCCCGAGTTCTATTGATCATTTTTGACATGTAAAAATAAAACAAGTTACAACATGTAAATTTCCTTTAGAAGTAAAACCTTTTAACTCGCTTAACTTTCCTTTGGCAGCTATTATTTAAGAAAATGAACCACATATATCGTTTGGTATCCACGTACCAGCAAAATTTAAACATAAATTATGTCATACAATCTTTATAATCATTCAAAATGGTTCTGGTTCTCTGATTGCAATGAAAGTAAAATATACACAAAACATAGTTTAAAATCCTTCAAAATTGACATAGTCTAGGGTATCTTTGACATATGTCCTCTGTATCTTCCCAAGTTGCGGATCCAGGACTATACTTGTCCCATTGGACCTTAACTTGGTCCACCAGGCGGTTCCTGAGCTGTCGAACCCTACGTTCCAGAATACGTAAAGGTTCGACCGATATTACTCCCTCATCCGATACCTGCAATTCCTTCCATTGAAGGTTATGAGATAGATCAGCTATATAATGTCTTAATACAGAAACATGAAATACATTATGAATTTTATGCAGGTGAGGTGGCAGGGCAAGACGATAGGCAACAGGTCCCACTCTTTCCATGACTTTAAATGGCCCAATAAATCTGGGCGATAACTTTGTCCCTTTTCCGAATCGAATAGTACTTTTATTTGGCTTGACGTGGATAAAAATCCCGATCCCCTACTTCATACCGCCTATCAGTTCAGTGAGCGTCAGCATAACTTTTCTGTCTATCCTGAGCTTCCTTTAATCGCTGCCTAATTTTCCTTACCTGCGCTTCCATTTCATGGATTAATTCAGGTCCTATGATTACTCGATCTTCTAACCGGTCCCAACTTAACGGTGTTCTGCAAGGTCGGCCGTATAAAGCTTCAAATGGAGGCATCCCAATCGAGCTGTGGTAACTGTTGTTGTATGCGAATTCCACTAAGGGTAAATACCTTTCCTAGTGTGATTGTTGATCCATTACATACATCCGCAACATGTCTTCAAGCACTTGATTTACCCTTTCAGTCTGCCCGTCAGTCTCAGGATGGTAAGCAGTGCTTAAATTCAGCTGAGTACCTAAGGTTGTTTGCATGCAAGTCCAGAACCTCAAAGTGAATCGAGAATCTCTATCGGATATAATCTTTTTAGGTACTCCATGAAATCTGATAATTTCATTTATGAATACTCGAGCTACGTCAGCAACATCATAAGTGTCTCTCACGGGGATGAAA